>JAVCKT010018124.1:0-10236 GCA_032273925.1 Rhynchotus rufescens | reverse complement strand
AGAAGCTTTCTTGCAACATTTAGGATATGCAAGTCCTCCTCAATAGTATTGCCTCAGTTTGGCAAAGTATCACCTTCAAAAGTTTCTTACACTAGGTTTACCTAACAGTAGAACCAGAACTAGATGCACAAAAGCACCCATTACATTTGAGTTATATCTTTAGTCATCTGTCTGTTGTTCTTAGAATTTATTTCTACATACTTACTGCATGACGTAACGAACTGAATAAATTATAATGGCATTCAGGCTGAACTGAAGTCTTCTATTTCCAGATGTGGTTTTCAAATAGAGGATGTTACCTTGCTCTTAAGAATTTTAAAATTGGACTAATCAAAAAAAAACTTGTACAATACAAGAATCACAAGTTTTAAATGTCAAAATGCTATGTATTGTCTTACATAGAAACTGTTAGTGTGTAGAAACAAAAGCCAGAATAACAACTAAAATAATGGCAGTTATTTGCATAGCATTCCTACTTATTTTAAGTGTATATCACTAGGATCAGACCAGTAGTCAAACGGCAGAAAAAAAGGGCAGGCTTCTCTGACTATGGTAAAGAAGAATATCCACTAATTTCCACAGTAATTATAGCAATGTATTCAACTCAAATGTATTTATGTCTTATATGCATTTTGGTCACAAACAATACTTGACCTTAATATTAACTGTACAATATTTATATGAATTGTAATTGTCTTGAAGTAAAACATAAATAACACAAATTACTGACTAGGCAAGTAACATGCTGAAGGAATTCATTTTATTAATCATTATTCATAGCAATGATACCAACAATAGGATAAATATTTAATTATTCATTTCTTCCAGGCACTGACTATGAAATTAGAACTCTTATTACGAAGGCCTCAAAACTGTAGGTGGATAAAACATTGTCCATTGTACCAAGGACAAGTGTTTATGGAAAATGGTAATATTTTTGTAAGTTTCCCATTCTGGGCAGAATTTGAATTAGCTATATAGATTCAAAGTAAAAAAGATCAAATATTATTTTTCAAAAGATGAAAGCAGATAGTGTTGGTGTAAATATGCAATCATTTTTCTTCATTTAAAATGTCTGAAATTTTTGTTCATATAGTCATGTAAATGCTTTAAAACAATTCTTAGTCAAACAGCCAATAACTTAAAATGCCATTCAACGGAAAAAAGAAATCAATGAGAAAGCAGCATTACTCTGGTGCTAATAACATTGGTGGAGAGGTGGCATAAATATTAAATTCCTCAATTTCAATTGTGTAATTTATCTAATTATGTTAAGTTTAATTTTAAATACCAGGCTTTCCAAAAGATAAATTTTGATAGCTTTTTATATTATTGATGGAGTTCATTGTTGCTTATATTTGTTCCTTGCCCATTACCTAGTTCATAAATACTGACATTTGAGATCAGATGCAGTATTAAACATTCCTCTGGCTAATATTTTAGTTATTGTCTATAATTTAGCGTACCTTGATACCGCTAGTTATTTGTTTGATATCTTTTTTCATTAGAAAAAATATAACTTTTTGATACTGATGGTGTTTTCAGAAACATCCTACTGCAACAGCTACCAAAGACAAAGTCACTCTCATCAAAGATGCAGGAAAATCGAACTCCCTCCAAATTAGTTTTTATCTGATATTGAACAGACCCACCCAGAAATCTTAAAATAATTACAAGCCCAAATAATAAACACCGTCAGTATAAGAAACCTGTATTTAAATCTTTGCTGGGATTTTTAATCACTGAAGTGATCTATCAAAAAATATTAAAGAAATAAAACCAAGAATAAGCATCATAAAACTTACCACACATATATAAAACATGCTGAAATTACCTTAAATATGCAGGCTGCCTTATCAACTTACCCAGGCACTGACACATCTGCCGCAAGTGGTGATTTTGAAATCTCCATAGAGATCCTTGATGGCACCAGTTGTAAAGAAACCCTCCACCATCAGCAAAATGCCATATACGAAGAATGCAGCTGCTACACCGTATATCACATACTTGAAGATATCAATCCTGTGTAAGAGCAAAAGTTATTTGACTCTGAACATTGAGACCCCTTAAGCATCAGCATTTCTACTCTGGAGTCACCTTAAATCCTTATGGGCTATAAGGATAACTCAAGCTGAGGACAGGAGTTCACTTTGGAATAAGACAGCATTGATACAAAATCATAGAGCCATTTAATAAAATATAAAAATTTGTGCATGTAACAGAACATTTATTTTTTTTAAAATGCAGATAAATTAGCAAAGAGGAAAAGAAAAAAGTAGCAGGAATCTGACATATTCCTCAAGGAGCATGTTATATCCATCGGTTAGGAGTCACTTTATTATAGAAAAGATACTCTGTCAATCTTTAATAAACCTTTCTGCACATGTAGGTAGTTCTTAAATCACAAAAATCACAATTTAAGTCTCTACTGTCCTCTCCTCGTATTTTTTCCTCTTATACCTCAATGGATAAAGTGACATAGACAAGGGACAATTCCGACACAAAATAAAAAAGGCATGCTCCAGCTTCCAACTAGTTGTAGGTATTGCAACAAGGTCAGGTCAATGAGTGTTGCTCTATGGCAGGGCTGTAAGACCACCATTTCAGGGAGCAAGATGAATTTCAACATGCACTAAAGTGGAAGTTGCTTTGGAGATGAAAGGATCAATATCTCTATTTTTATGAGAAAATAAATAGTACAGTTTCTTTAATTTCATATTTGAAAATTTCACCCACGGGACATCTTTTGGTACATGTTTTACAATAACAAGTCTCTAAATCATTAAAATATCCTTGAAT
This sequence comes from Rhynchotus rufescens, assembly GCA_032273925.1. NCBI lineage: Eukaryota > Metazoa > Chordata > Aves > Tinamiformes > Tinamidae > Rhynchotus > Rhynchotus rufescens. The sequence goes on along the minus strand of JAVCKT010018124.1, from coordinate 7,437 downwards.
TTTAATGGTTTGCAAGAGATTCAAATTCAGATTCAACAGTATAGTTAATATTTCAGATATATTAATGCAACGTCATTCTTTGCTAAATATGTATTATGCCGGCTTTGAAAAACAAAAACTCAAGACCTGGTGAGGATAAAACAAATATAAGCAAATATAAGAAAGGAACTCTATTGTTATCTATCAAAATATTTTTCATAAGGAGTAACTGAAAGGTTCTGGAGAGGAGACAGGATAAGATTTTTCCTAACTCATTCAAATAACAAAGACTTCTCACTTTTATTTTCACAGGCAGGTGAAAACTAGGATAAGCTGACTTTTGTGTGGAAAAGATACTATTAAAAACGCACACATAAGCCTGCTATGGGTTGTATATGATACTGAAGATGCAAAGACAAAATTTATTTTAATAATTGCTGGCTACATTGTAAAAATCCCATCTTCCTCTTTTTATAGTAATTCAGCCATTATAACCCTGTTTTAACACAAAACCCAAATTATGTGTTTTTGAGTCTTTCTTGACATTATTGATGAAAATGAACTTATGATAGGAAAACAAACACATAGTAATACTATGAATATTCCGCAGGATATATTCCCATTTGTACATTATGCACCTTATAAAAAGTGTGACATCCACCAGTGGCTGGAGTACGGGAGCTGAGCCAGCAGCAACTCCTGTCAGCCCTCAGTGAGCTCAGCCCAGGAGAAATTACAAGCTGTCATAGACCTGAGGGATTAAGGTTTTGGAAGGTCCAGAGACTATTTCAGCCCTTGCAACAGCTCTTTAAGCCATCTGTGCTGAACCTCCCACTGAGCTGCTCACATCAAAAAGCCTACCAAAAGATTTCCTTCCTGGCTTTTGCCTCAGCCTTATGTGGAGCTAAAGGAGTAAGTGCCTTTTAAGCCTTCTACGAGGAAAATACAAATATTTCTACTCAAGCCAAATACAGAATTCAATTTCTTCCTCACACTCTCTCTACAAGAGAAGTAGTAAAATCTCTACTGATGTGACTATATGAGATGAAATAGCTAGACTCATTCCAAGGAGGGATCTCCTAAGAATAAAGAGAAAAAAAGAAAAGGAAAATTGTAAATCATTTACTACCTCTTCAAAAGTCAAAGAGAATTATATTGCAACATAACTACTACAACTGCTATACTTAAAGGAAGGAGACTACAGCAGTAGCATTTCATCATACATACAGTGAAGACTGCATTGATTTTAAATTCTCCGGCACCTAATAAAGTCCATATAAACTCTGATCTCTCAGTGAAATGGTAATAGATAATAAAAGGTGGGCCTTGTAAAACAGAGCTGCCAGTCTTTAAAAATAGAATCTGATTCTTGGTGAGTGAGCATGGGGAGATTAATGGCCATCTGTGTCGCCTTGATGTCTCAAATGCTGGGGAGAGAGCAGCAGAGCCACCAGAGAGCTCGGAAAAGGCAAAAGGGGTGACGAACAGAAGCCAAAGGGTGATCTGGACAGGGACAAAGCAGAGGACCAAGCTTGCCCAGAGTGGCAGCAAAGAAAGGAACTAAAGAGCAAAGGAAGCAGAGACAAAAAGATATATAAAATTATATTTTGTGCTTGAATTGATATAATTCAAAAGGCAGACGGTAAGGGAAGACTAAAGCTACTTGAAAGCAGAAGAATGAAAATAAACCGTGAATACCAATTTGACTAAATAAGAGTCCTATGGGTAGAACATAATGATATAATTAAAATCTTGAAGCTTTCATATAAAAAGACAGTGAATGAAGTTTTCATAGATGATCTTTATTTTAACAAATTTAAGATGATCGTGCAACCTTAATGTGTTAATACATAGGTTACTCGATAAAAAAATTTATGTGAATGCACATATACTGAATATATTTTTATAGAAGTTTATTGTACACAAAGATTCACACATGGTATTAGAACAAACTGAATGATTATCTAAACATAAATCGATTGTGGAAAAAAACCTTGCAATTAATAAAATCATTTTTTACAGAATAATACAAAGCATATTTTCCATGCTTAATCTAGTGGAGGCTCTATAGATTCCAGATCAGATTTTCTTCACATTATGTTGAGAAATCTTAAAAATAAAAGCATCTCTTTTCAATAGGTTATTCAAATCAAGTTGATCTGACTGGAGAGTTACCATTTTTATTGTTTTCTTACTGCTGATCATTAATTATTTCATATTAAGCAGACTTCCTAATTCATTAATCTGAATCTGGAGTCTATCCAACAAGACGAATATGAAAATAGCTCTAGAGAAAACACTTCCTTTCCCTTACAGAAATCACTGATGGAGGCTGCCAGTACTAATACCTTAAAAGAACAACCTGCTTGTAGCTGAGTACAGAGCAGACTTTCCCAGCAGAGACAAGTCAGAGGTGGCTGAAAACATGCCTGGTGAGCCAGGCAATCTCTGCTGCAGATTTCCTATTGTGTATTTTGGTGGTGCTTTGTCAAAATGAAGGATAAAAAAATTAACAGCAAACCCAAAACATCTTTGGTCTACCCAAAACACCTATTCATAGTAGGCTTTTAGAAGAGAGTTATGACAAAAGAGGTATTATATTGTGGTTGAGACTCTTTCAACCAAGTGAGCTCATATTAATTATTTCACACTCTTCCAAAAATACATCAATACTGATAATTATCTGAACAATCAAAAAGTTGGTGAAATAAGGTCTAGAGGGTCTTTGGTTAAAAAAAAAAAAAAAAAGAAAAAAAAAGTACTTAAGTACTTTAAAAAGTACTTAATTTATATGAAACTCTTTTGCCATGATTCTATCTCCTATCATTATGTTTTAGTTCCTGCAAACCAAGTCTGGAAGTAATAATGCTCTGGCCTTGAGGAAATAGTACTTGACTAGTGTAAACCAAGTACTGTTCCATCATAAGTGGGTTACTAGCCCAATGGATCAACCAAGAAAAATTGTCAACTTTGACCTTTTATATCTTCCACTGTGTCCCAAGAGGAATTATAAATTGTAGGAACTCTGAGGCATCTATGTTACCAGTCTAATCACAGCACACTTTCTACCCTTGTTGCTAAAGATTAGTATCCACATAGTGAACACCAATATATATATACATTTCTCTCAAAATAACTTAATGTTGCATTTGCACAATAAACATTCTAGCTGAAGTTTTTTTTATTTAATTTAGTTTAAAAATTGCAGACACCTGCAAAGAACTAGATCCAAAAAAAAAAAAATGGTTTTACCTGTGAAACTTGATTCTCTTGCTCTACACAAAATCTTTGTGTTTGAGCAATGTGTGTACTTTCCAGCATGAGCAAGAAAAAAATAATAATATCACAGTGTTTCACTGAGTTCTAGTCTGCCAATATACTAGGTTTTAATGTGAAATTAGTTTCTCAGCATTTGTAATTCTACCTCTAGATTCTCTTTCTGAATTTATAACTTAATTTCTCCAAATATATATCAAGGTATTAAGATACGACAGATGTCAAATGGCTGACAACAAATTGTACCTCTACTCCCTGAATGCAAGTGGATTCAGCCAAATTTATCTATTTCTCAGCTAAACAAAAGAGAGTAAGGAAAACAAAACAGCTGTCAAAGATATTTAACACAATAGAGTTTCTACTTCAAAAATGCCATAATAGCTGCCATAGACTTTTAGGAAAAAAGAGCACTGAATTTACTGGAGGTCTGTTTTGCTGGGGACACACTACATACAGTGTAGGAGTTTTGGGGTTTTTTCAGTGTCAAGGAGCTTTGAGTACTTGACACTCACCTCAAGACCACATAGTGATGACTGTCCTTCTGTAAAAGAATAGTACTGGCCTTTGGAATGATCCCTTCTCTCAGGGATTGATCCCAAAACATGTCAAAGGACTGAATAGTTGCCAGCCACTTCCAGCTTTCTCACGTTTGTACAGACTATTTTGAAAATGTACTTTTCAAATGCAGACAAACTATAAGACAGCACTTATAAGCAAGCAGGTTGACAGAGAAGCTTGCAGAGCTCTGCCCCCGTGGAAGTTTATACAAGAGGTTCTCAAGCTGTGCTGCATGCCAGCTGGGAACAATTTCCCACTGTAAGCTTATGATGTTATTCACTTAAACAGTTTTAGCAAAGGAGGCAGTTGGTGCCATGCAGCACAGGGGAACTGTTAGCAAGAGGAGGTGACAACAGCATTATGTATCACCTCTGGGATTCAGATTTGAGTAGAGAAATAAGCAAAAGCAGACTTGAGAAAAAAAATATAGCCAACAGGAGAAAAGGAGGATTTACTAATAATTACATACTGTCTGCAAAGTAAGACTGCAGTATAAAAAAGGCAATCAAGAGTAAAATATCCTAGTGTGGAGAAGAAGAAAAGGAAGCTAATAAGAAAATGTCAGCAAAGCCTCATTAAAATTAGGTTGTGTGATAAATCTTTTGGTTCTCTATTTCTTGAAGAAATTTGTATAGAATCACATCAAATTTCTTGTTTAAAGCTAAAGTATGACTAATTTGCAGGATAATGTACCACCTCATGTAGGGATCCAGAATTCAACTTTAAGTCATCATTTTCTAAAAATTTAATGTTTGCGTCCTTCCTAGGAAAGGCACATCTAAGATGGACTTTCATGTGGTATCTTGAGAGGCATATAATTTCCAACCTAACTGAAGAGGACTAAGAGTAGCTGAAACTACATTTCTTTTCTCTGAATATTACAATATTCTTGGAACAGGAAAGAGCCTGTCACAAAAACAAATAAATAAACAAATACAGCTTATATAAGCCTAAAACACATAATTCTGACTGTAATGAATAGATGATGGTGCCTCTCATAAAGTTATTTCTGATGATCTTGTCAGGAATCTCACCTCTATTAATAACCACATTCTTAGAAACATTTTTAAAATAACATCTAGCAGATTTCCTTGAGGGTATTGGCCATGATAGATACTGAATTTCCAGTAAACGTTCTATGGCAATATACAACAGGAAAACTGGAGCAAAGACCCACTACACAATTACAGAATCCCTCATGGGAGGGAGACCAGGAGCAGTTGTGGTTCCCAACAAGTTTCTGCTGTGCTGGAGTATGTACTTTCTTAATGGCTTGCTCAGATTTAGGTATCTTGACTTGTCTTTTAAGGCACATATAGGGGGTTTCAGACCCCCTTTATGCTCTGGAGAGAAGTGATAATTTCTCTATAGACATCCACTCCTTCTTTTAAATTGCAATGAGTAGCTGTGTTGACAAAGCTAAAGTATGAATGATGACTTATGTTCAGAACTGAAACAAAACAAGTCAAATCCAGTGTGGGCATAAGTAAATAAGCCCTTATCTCCTACAGTCTATATAAAGAGTCTTCAATATTGATTGGTTTTTGGACAGAATGACATTTGAAACCCACCATGATATTAAAAATATAGAGGGAAACCATAAGCATGATTAAATGGAGTTTGACACATTGCAATCAATTCTAGAATTTGCCCAACATGTTTATCAGTAATAGGCAGTCTCCAGGTTAGTCTGAGACACTTCAGAGCATTAAAAGTATTTAGAGACAGAAACTCTTAAATGGTTTTAAATATCATATAACATAACATAATAGGTTGCACTTTAAAAAAATTGTTATTATATGTAATCAGAAAAATAAACCAATATTTTTTACTTCCATTCTACTATGTATAGTTTTGAGAATGTTGATACCACTCTGTGTTTCTATTTACATATTTTTTTCTGCTTTTTTGACTTTGAAAGCAATATAATTTCCACAGGCCTTTAGTAGTGCCAACTGCTAATCAATAGTTCTGACAAAATATCAAGCCTGGACTCTCCCTACAAAATTATCTTCAAAGGCAGAGTACTAGCTATGTAAACAGGTGCAAAATTGACATATGCAAATTTCTTTGAGAACCACACATTTTACCCAGTTACAGACAATAGGCTCATCTGCTTTTAGTCAAAATATTTGCTCCCTCTCTACTTAAGACTTTATTTTAGAGATATCATTCACAATAGAAGTTAAATTGAAGTTTCAATCCCAGAGGGTCTATCAGTGAAAGAGCTGGCGTTTGTAAGTCTTTAGGTAACCAAACGGAAGAACAGATCAAAAATCTATGGACAAAGCCAAACAATTGGACATGGGGGAGGAAAAAAAAACTCCTTTAGTACCTTAATCATTTTCAGTGAATTATCTGCAGTTGAACTATGGTCCTTGACTGATATTTGCACTTAAGCATTTGACAGAAAGAAGCTGGAAAGCTTGCTATGAAGAGAAAGCATCGATTTGTGGCTGTTATACACTAATGGCTTTCCAGGGACTAATAAAATAAGTTAGAGTCTAATAAAATGACTGATCTTTCATTCCAGATAACAATGATCTCTTAGCAGCCAAGTGAAGTGAGACTCATTATTCTAAATGACAAGCCAAAAAAGGCAAAAGAGTAGAGACATATTTTCCACTAACCCAATACAACACTGTACAAGAACAACTAAATTCCTTACATCTAGGCCAGTGAAATTTCAAGGCAGTATAGCAACGACACACTTACTCAGTACCTTCCCCTTGTGGGATACTAACTCAACAAACAAGACTGTGAGTGTTCACAGAGAACCCATGGGAAGGATAGAGATAATACAGCACCACACAAGTTAAAAGATTGAGATTCTTATCCTATCTACCATAAAAAAATGGCATGAAGTCAGATCAAATACTATTATGTGCATTTTCCTCTCCGCACTTTTCCAAACTCTGGGTCTTACTTAGCTGGGTAGATTTATGTCATAAAAAAATATATCATTACACCATTTATTTGGTGTATTCAGTTGAAAATTTTGCATATTTCAGCAGTGAAAATTTCAGACATAAGATGTAAGCAAATATTGTATGGCACAGATTCATGAAAATATTAAGTCACTTTTAGTACTCAATTGCTTATGATTACTACTAGATATTAAATTTTATTACAAATTACTTGTATACAGAAAAAATATCAGCTATGTCAAAATTTAATCCGCTGAGCTTATCTGTCATAAAGTCATACTTTCCATGATTTTTAGTGCAGCACATTTTCTTGGATCTAATTTATGTCCCCTGCACAATTCTAAGCAGTATTAAAAGAAAGCAGTTAAAATAAATTAGTAACTTACATGGTGAAGACATCAATAACATCCCCAGCAGATCTTGTCAGCTCAAAGTAGGTTTGCAGAATATTGACAGTTCCTGAAAGTGCTTCATGTCCACAGCCACAGAAGAGCGCGACTCCTGCATACAGCAGGATGGTGGCAATCAAGGATGCATAGGGAATTCCTCCCAGGCATTTGATGCAACACTCAAAGCACCCTACAGGAAAAGAAAGTTATATATGTTTATCTTAATATATTATAGCAAAGAAACAGAAATAAATTTTGTGTTTCCATTCAGAACATGTTAAACATAGGTTATATCTATATTCATAATT
>JAVCKT010018122.1:14528-26557 GCA_032273925.1 Rhynchotus rufescens | reverse complement strand
GAAGGAAGAATGATATGATTTTATATAAATCTCTTGTATCCATCATTAGGATGGAAAGAGCTTTGGGAAATGATTGCACCTATGTTTTCTGTGGAAAGCTAAAACAGACCTTTGAGCATAACAAAACACCACCCTACATTTGTAAACAACTACCTTCACAGTTATAGGTAAGTTTGGTCTTATTGAGACCATGATATATTCCCCAATCAGAAAGCTGTGTGAGTTTCGGCGTCTTTGAAACTATTACCTAATTTTAATGATAAAGCAATCAAAATGCAAACAGTTCTTCTGGTTACAGCTCTCCAATATTTATAGCTTCATCTCCCTTTCGGGAAATGCCATCCCAAAATTAAACTTAATTTTCATCTCCAGAATTAGGCAAGTCCTGTGACTCAGAGGAGAAGAGAATGTTACACATGCAAACTTCTAAATGGAGCGGGTAGTTTAGTCTATTAGAATTCATTAGAGACTGAGTCATGATTGTGAAACTGAATTTAGTTAGGACAATAACCTTCAAGTGAAGATAAGTATGATAGTGAGCCAGTTCTCATTCCAATAAAAAGTCAGGCAGCTGTCCAGTGATTAACGTGGTAACTCCTTGAAGTTTCTGCCTAGTAGGACTTAGGCTTTGTCCTCTACTTTCATATATAAAAAGTTTACCGCATATAACACCTGCAAAAAATGTCATGTGAAATTGGCACGTGGCTGCCCAGAGTGTTTAGTCTGTGTCATATCAAGACACTAAGAACTCATTCCCAAGCTAGTTAAGGAGTAAAATTAGAAAAGGACCACATACAAAAATAATATGAATAAATAGCAACAGCTGAAATAGGTGAAGTAATTCCCTCTGCACACAGCAAATAAAGTCTAATAATAATTTATTAAAACAAAATGTTAAATGCCAGAAGATCTAAGCTCTAAATTGAATACTGGTAGCACTATTTTAGGAATGAAAAGCACTTCGTGCACCACTCTTCATAACAAGATGGTTGATTATTAATGAAAGAAAACAATAACTCTTGAAGAATCAGGTTGCTGTCCGTCAACAACGGCTTTGGCAGGAGGTACCTGCACCCCACCGCATGCCAGCACTATCTGATTACTTGCTTGCCTCTCAAGAATTAAGCACGATAGAGAAGGAATTATAGTAAAGCTTCCCACAGGTTAAAGAATGTCATTCTAGGTAGCCATATAAATCTTCTGTTTTATCCTGAGGCCTTTGCAACAGCTCTCTTGATGCACAGGTCCTTCATGAAGCGAATGGGTTATATTAGTAAAGGAATATTTGTCTTAGTGAAGTCAAAGGCCACTTCAGTTTGTGGGAGCACTCAGTATGATGTGTTTTAATGATGTACCTAACATGTTTTATCTTAGCTCCTGTTTAAACCATTTCAAGAATCAAGCTGGCTTAATCTGTCTGTGCTGAGCTACCAAAAAGTCTGAGTACCATTTTGCTTACTTAATTTTAGTCATTTTTTCCTGAATTGAGTCAAGCTTTGCATAGACATCATCATTAACATCATAATAGCCTGAGTAAAGCAAAACAAACAAACAAAAAAAAAATTCAAAGACATATGTTCCTTATTTCTGGTACTAGACAGTGTAAAAGAAAGTAAGAGCAGTATGAGATTTATTTTGTCAGTCTAAGGCTAAAAGCTAAGTTTGGGGTTGCAGGATCAGAAAAATGTAGTATCTACTGATTCTGCTTGAAGAGCCAGAGATGGCAGAAAACAGAGAAGCCCTATAGGCTACATAATGAGAGAGTATTATTTCGGTCTATGTTTTTCTGGATCCTTAGCTGACACTATTTCTTAGATCATAGCAGGAAGTAAGGATCACTTTCTTAAGGTTAGATTCCAATCAGTTTGTGAACCAAGAGAAGAAAGTCTAGAGGAGAATAACAAGAATGATTAGAAACTGGAAAACTAGACAAAAAAAGAATTAAGTAACTGAGGTTATCTAGCCAAAAGAAGTCAAAATAGAAGGAAAATAGGTCTTCAGGTAGATAAAAAGCTATTGCAAGCTGGAAGAAAGTGGGTTGTTTTTCAAGTCTGCTTAGAATTAGAAGCTATAAACAAGATTTCAAATTAGCCATAAGAAGACTAAGTAACGATTCTGTTGTACAGAGGCTACATCATAAGCAGTTTTACTCTGACAGATATTAGGACTGTGGTATAGGCACATAATATACAGTTGTTTTCAACTTTTTTATTTATACATATTTTTAAAGAGAACACTGAATACCTCTAGGGGAAGTGGCTAAGCCATATTCTGTACTAAAACTCAAGTATAAGATTTGTTTTACATAGTTTTCTCAGGCTTCTCAAAAATAGCCCATTTATCCCAATAGCTTGTGGCCCATGGCAGGAAGCTGTAAATACTCTATGAGTATCCTAGGACATCAGACAGTGGAGAAGGTCCACAGCTTTCCTCCTTTCTATGGAGAACTTCCCCCATCTGTACATTAACCATAAGCGTGTGACTCTCAGCTATGACTTTGGAAAGCACTGGAGGAAAAGAGTAACTGCAATAGTAGAGGTTTTACTTCAATTTGGGTTTCATTATGAGGTCACAGAAGTAATGACGCTGAAGACAGTTTAGTGTAGTTTCAAACTTTGATAGTCATTGTAAAATAACAAGCCTTTTAGTCTTTCTTGGTTGAGTGGTTGGCAGTGTGCAGTCCTCATGAACACTCAGGTGGTTCTGAATTTAATCTCTAATCTACATAACTTACAATTAATACTGATGCTTTACAATTCATTTAAGCATACAACAATCCTCTATTTTTCACAGCGGCAGTTGTGTTCCAACTCAATTGGGACCTTCCCTAAATCTATCCCCTAATAGCTTGCTTAATTTTATTTTTGTATTCCACAGTCCTTGATAACAGCAAACTAATTTCTATAACTCTGTTTGATGAAAATGTGCTGATGGAACTCATATTTCACTTCATTGACTGTAATGAGCTATTTCATCAAACTGTCCATGTGACACTATTATAGAGAAAATGATAAATCTACTAATTTATTCACTAGAAATTCCAATGGAAATTTTAAAAGGAAAAGAAAAAAAGCCATAAAGTGAGTTACATTAGACTTCTACCAAATGATATGTCAGGGTCTACATGAAACAAAGCACTGACTACTGCTACACTTAATGGAGTGTAAACATTAAGTATGTGTTGATTAATTACTAGGTTTGCTGAAACTCAGCAGAACAAAAATATGCTCCACAATGCAGGTTTTCACTTGTGTTTTTAAGCTTTGCCTACTCGTCACATGGGGCTTTGCTGTCATTAAAAATCATCTTCATTCATACACTTCCTTCTCCTCTGTAAGGCTCTTTACGCACGCTTGACACGTGGATTCCAGCAAGGTCAGCAGCTGACAACCAAGCCTGTGCTCAGTATTCCGAAGGAAAGCCTGCAGTGTGCCAGGCAGCACGGATATGGCTTCTCTAGAGATCTCTCTTTTTTTTTTTTTCTCTCCAAAGAAATATTTGCATTTCCCACTTTTTAAAAGAACTTATCTGCAACTGCACTGTTGTGTAGGATGAAGCAGTACTTTAGGAGAACAGTAGGAAGTATGTAATGAGACTATTCATCTCGGGTTAATATTAGGCCTGAAAATAGAGCCAATATCATATGGCCTGCCCGGTTTATTTTAATTGGATGCCCTCCACCTACTGTTACAGTTATGAACCACGTACTTGAGAGGTCTGCCACATGCCATTTTGAAAATCAGGCATCATCTCTGAGAACATTTAAAGAAAAACAATAGTGACAGTTACTCAAGAGTTATATGCACACACTGTCTTCTCACAGGATCTGCGAGTGACAACAAACAACCACCACTTGATGACTGCAGATTCCCCTAGCTGAATGCACCATGCTGGAAACATGAGTGCTTTAGCTCTGTACCTACCCATGCTGCTCTCTACAGTCTGCTAATGCACACGATGGTGAAAAGTCCCCAAAAGGTCACGTACACAGGTTCAGTGTGGAGGTCCTTGTGTGTTGTACCTCACAGTGTCAGTCCAGTCGGCTGCTCATGGACTCCTATGGGGAGGAGGCTCTGGTAGGCCTAGATGGAGGTTGTGGTGTAGGTTGGTGATTTCGGGCAGTGTTAAACCAAGTTTTGACAGCTGCTGTGTTGCTACTTCTCTTTCCCATTCTGTCACATTTTTAATGCTTTTTTTATACTTCTTTTCAAACTGACTCTGCCTATTATTCCAGAAGTTTTTTGGTTAGAAGGGGAGCCATGCAGGTACTGTCACAAGAGGGTATCAGCAGCTCCTGATGGAGGAGGAGAATGATGCTGGAAAGTTCTTTCTGAGAGGAAGGATTTATTAGTTTGGTCCTATTTCTACTTCCATGCATCTAAACAACATCTGGTCAGAAAGAGCTCACCCTCCATCACTGCAAGGCACAGAGCAAGCTCACCACTGGCAGAGCCTGAGTAAGCAGACATTGCTACCAAACTGCTTCTACTGGATTCTGCTGTCCCTACTTGGACTGGGTTTTTATGCACCTTTTCTCTCCAGCACTAATTTCAATTACCACTTATGCAATATTTAGGCATCTGAATGATCACAACCTTGTGCTAAGTGAAAGTAGCTAATCTATAGGTGTATAACCTTCAGAGAGCTTCTACAAGTATAAACTTAAAAAAAAAAAGTAAACATTGAGGAAACTGCTCTCTTTTTACAAGAGCAAGTATGCCACTCCCTAATTAAGCTATAATTACTTCAGATCCAAGCACATCAAATTCCAGAACTTCCTAAGAGGTTTCTATATAATAGTCCAATTAATATTTTTTTTTCCTCCCTCAGCACCTACCCTGGAATTTGAAAACAGTGCAAGGATCCAAGGAAGGTTTATTCTGATCTTGTTAGAAAAAGAGACCACATACTCATCTTCATGCATGATCATCAGTAGCCACTGTGCTGATAATATTTATACAGTATCTCTCTGAGGACAGAAATTCAGTTTGGCTTTTCCCAAAGAATAATTACATGAACTAAATTGGTCCCTATTAGTCTGCAGAATGACCCTGCATGGTTAAATTAGATGCCTATTGTTCCATCCCTTTGTATTATAGAGATTTTTGCAGAAACTATGAATACTATGAATATGGTCCTGATGTAAACAGGAAAAACGTGTCCTCTTTCCTGAAAAGGAATACCTTCCGCTCAAGACACGCTAGCTGATCAAGGCTCATCTGCACAGTGAGGAGGCAGCTAGGAGAAACAAACAGGCTCTGAAAAATTGCTTTAGTTCTCCACACTGTGTCACAGGAGCAGAAGATACAATCTGATGAAGAGAATAAAGACACTTTGACTCTCTTCACAAAGATATAGGTATGGATGTTTTTACTATAAAGCATTACTTTGTGTTTGTGTTTCCTAGTGGACCCAGCTATGGTCCTAATAAGAATAAAGAGAGTGAAAATAGAAAGATGCTAAGTGTCCTAGCTCAATATGATCAATATTAAACATTTGAACAAGACTATTAATATCAGTGCAATTCTTCAGAATTTGATTTCAGACATCAGACACCAGGGTAGCCATGTCATTCATCTTTCCCAGTCTCTTAATGTTTGTACCAGACTATACTCAAGCTTATCCCCCATCTAAATCTTCTCAGACTAAGCTCTATCCACAGTCCCTCCAGCATCAATCATGAGTATTTCTTGTGTCATTTTATGTCCTGAGACAATGATCATAATGTGTCAATTTTATGTTCTTATAGCAGCAAGAACAGTGATCTTAGAAGAATTTTAGGAGAAATGCAATATTTGTATAAATAAAATTCAAAATCTGTATAAGTAAAATTGGTGCTGAAATAGCCATCCCATGACTGAAGAGACCCAATCCACATTGGATAAATACAGAGCAAACTTACGAAAGAAGAGACTGGCCAGAACCAAACTGTTTAAGAATCATGCAAGTACTCTTCAATCCTAAAGACTTTAGCGGCATTCAACTCTACATTGAAATACCTTGTTTCACATCAATTAGAATGCAATTTACAAAGCACAGAAATTAAGTAATGTGTCATCATAAAACACTGACACACATAAAACTCCTGACACTTTCTATTTTTGAGACAATGAATTGTTAAAAAAAAAATAATCTATTTCTTGAAGCGCATGATCATGCTGGAATTTCAAATTTAAACTGCAGGTTCTAACACAATGCCAAAATGGCCAACAGCCTTGTAAACAAAACATGCTATGTACTGGCTTAAGTGCAATCTTACTATGAATTGGCAGAAACTTATTTTGGTCCGGTTTGCATAGACAAGATCAAAACATTCCAGTTGTTGCAGTGTGTGGTAGACAACTAAATCTTGTATGTTTGAAACTGGTATGGAAAAAAAATATATGAAAAAAGAAACAAATTTTAAGAATATTAAGTTTTCTTTCAGAAGAGGGAGAAGAGTATTTAAGCATTTCTTAGGATATCCAATATAAGTCACATTAAGCACTTCAGTAATTTCTAGGACCTACTTGATTCCTTTCACTCTCCCTACTATTCCTAGGGTTCAGAAAGATTAACAGTGTTTAATAAAAAGCACAATTTCTATAGAGATTTCTATCTTGCCTTAACCTGAACAACAGATGAGTTTCTAATTGCATTCAGGTGACACTTTATTGGTATGGAAGACAAATTTCTGTATTCTATCAGTATTTGGTGACGGATATTTAACAACTTGGATAATCTAAAGGGTATTAATGAGGCACTAAAGTGCTTTATAGAATAAAGTAGATGTTAAAATTTCTTTGATGCATTGTATTTAAAGGCAATTCATTTAGAAGTTTCAGGTCTTCCTGACAGGCATGTTAAAAGGTTTGCTATATGGAGATTTTATTCATTATTCATTTTCCAAGTTCATTTACCTTTGATTCATTTATTAATTTAAGTGGACTTCACTGTTCTCAGAAAAGAAAAAAAGGATCTTTCATATAGCTTTGCACATTATAGAGCTTAGTTATGGTGCAACAGAAGAGAAAAAAAGGCTATAGAAAGACAATCCATAACACATAAAGAACATTCCATCTTAGATGATGGTCAGCTTTCCATCTCTTCTAATATTTCTATCCATATGTAATAATGGATATTATTACCAGCATATATTTCTATTTATATGTCATAATGACATAGCTAAAGGCCAAATTCAGAAAGTTTCAGAAGAGGGAGCCTCTACTGCATTCAAGGTCCAGGAAGATCTCCCAGAACTGTGCCCAACTATTCCAGTGATCATTTGGCTTCAGTTCTTGGTGAAGACTTTTCATGGAATTAATGCATTAACTGCAACTCAAAGAGATCTTTAGTGTAAACCACCAAGTGCTTTGCCTTATTTCCTTAACAAACAAGCAGAAGTTGTGAAACTGAAATAACTGCCCTGAAAGAAGAAAAGCATTAAAGCTCTGAATCTGCATTAGATGGGGAAAGGAAGAAGCAGTCTGTAACAGCAAGCGACAAAAAAATATCCTTTCACACCACAATTGCTTGCCCTACTTGCATTTAGAATAAGAATACAAAAAGCTAAGAAGGTTTTCTGGAAGAGGAGGAGTCATCAAAGTCCAGATGATTAGCTCACAGATCCTGTATCATATTATTTCTATTATAGACCTATCTAGCTCAAAGGAACTTGCAGTTTGGCTTCAAACTCTCAAAAGAAAACTGCTCTAAAATCTGCCTGTAGCAAAGGTTAGAAACCCACTTCAACTATTTTTGTTGGGAGATTTTATGCATTTTGCTCCATGCCTATGTTGCCACTTACTTTAAACCATTTATTTTCTTCTTTTCTCCTCTCCTGCCTTCCCCCTCCCACCGCTCCATACCACCTCTCTGTGCATTTTCTAAAAATTTTGTCTCGAGTTAGTGCTTGCCCTTCCAGACTACAAAAACAAAGTCCACAAGTCATTCTACTGACACACCTGACCACAAGCAATTTAACTGCATCAAGGTTGTATTACAGCTGAGGTAATTAGCCTTGCTGTGAAATATTGCTAATCACCCCAGGAAATCAGTTAATACACTCACGCTGCTCAAGACAGGCTCTGATTATTGGCAAAATGGGCAGTTACAAAGACTGCAAAATAGTCATAACCCTCCACTTGTTAACCTTAGAGATCTGGAAAACCAAGTAGATTACTTTTTCTGAGACGGCAAGGGTAGGCAGACTAGGCAACATGTAGGACTAACAAGTTAGATTAGTTTGGCTTTTTTCCACTTTTTCCTCTTCTCTTTGGCCTTTCTGTAGTGAGATTAACTTGTCCTTCAGGCTTCCAGCAAAAACAAGACAAACAAAAACTGAATGATGAGAAGCCTTGAGCTGCCATTGTCAGAGCCTTTACAATCATGATGGCTCTGTTTGCACAGTGCTGTGATGTACCACTTTGTTCTGACTATTTCTGGGATTTGCCAACATATCCCTAGCTGTCTTTTTTATGATAGACTTTCCAGAGAGCATGCCAAAAATCTAATTTGGCTCTCTGATCCAGTAGGAAAATGCCAAACCTCTCTAGAAATTATATAAAGGACAGAACAAAAGAAACATTACACTCATAGGCATAGAATCGAAGGTTCTGGGTTTTTTTAAATAAAATAAGAGGTACTGATATATTGGATTGCATACTGTTTCAGGGTACAGTTGTCTGACAGATTTCTGTCCAGAAATGTAAATCCTAAGGTCATAAGGTCTTATTTGCTTTAGTTCTACTTGTCTGTCATTTTCTATTTCTAGCTTACTAGAGTGGTACTGATTTCACCATTTTGCACTAAACACTTTTTTTCTGAACTCTTCTGTTGAGACAATAGGCATAAAAGGACATTAGTTTTTGGTTTTTTGTTTTTGTTTTTTTTTTTTTTTTTTTTTTTTTTTTTTTTTGCTCAGTTACTTTTTGGTGGGGATTGTTTCTTTTTCAGTTATAAATGTTATTTGAGAAGACAGTCAAATAATCAGCCCCATGACCATAGTATTTTTTTCTTGATGTTAGGCTATGTTTTAGAATTTGCATTTGGCCTTCTTCTGTAATTACACTTCATAAGGTTCAAGAAGTACTTGTCAGTCTACTAATTATCCATTGGAATCCTTCATTACTGCTCATGTGAGTGCAAGTTCATGCTTTTTTGGGATCCAGCTGGGAGAGACCCCTGGGGAAGGATGCCAACTTCTGTCCAACACTTCTAACATTCTCAGGTAAATTCTATCAAAGATGCCTATGCTTATTCTCAGTTCACTGTTGAATTATTTTGAAAAGCCTGGGTGAAATCTCTTCCGTCATTTGAGCTAAGCTAGCATGAAAAATAAACTGTACTTTTGCCATATGTCCTGATTGAAATTTTCAAGCATGGAAATCTTAAAAATGGCTAATTCTCCACGCGTCAATCCAGGTTGTTTTATAAATCCTCACAGAGGAAGGAAAAATTATTCATGGCTAATGAAAAATTGTTCAGTAATTGTAAACCTATGAGCATTTAAAGTCACACACTTGTTTAAATCTTCCCTGAAATAAGGCCTGAGTTAATGCTGCCTGAGGTTTAGAACTAATCAATTACCAGTAACGCTTCTTAAGTGAAGTCTCTTTTTAGCATATGTTGAGTGAGGTTGTATCACATTCTATTTTTAGTTCAAATTCTGAAAAATATGACTTTTCCTCCCCTATCAACTCTACCTTACTCAACACATATAAAGAACAGTAGTTCTTTATTCACTTTCCTGCATTGTGTCAATTTTGATGCAGTATTTTTTCTATACTGCTCTGTGGCATATAAAATACAGCATGAATTCAGTGGCCAAAGCAACAATGCAATAATATTTGTAGAGGAGCTTTACAATCACACAACAGGAGTGTATTACTGTGGGTAACGGGTGTACATTATGCTTGTGAGTCATTTTCAAGGAGGAAGAAGTTTTGAGCCTTTGGATCCTCCCAGGAAATTAGCATCTGCTCATACAATGCTAGGGCAAATGATTCTTAGAATCCATAAAATTATGTTGAAGGAGATAAATCTTGCTTTAAAGAGCTTTCATTTTTAAATACAATTGAGGTAAGAGAAAGTGAGATATCATCATATGAATGGATCATTAAATGTGTCACAGATCCAGTCATCTTAGATATATTTTATTTAAGGGCTGGAGAGATAAAGTCAAGAGGCATGGCAGGTATAGGGCTAAAATGGTCAAAAAGTAAGTAGGAAGAAAAAAGGGAAAAAAAGGTCTAATAAGTATTTAGATGAAGCAACTGAAAAGAGCTGTAGTGTAGAACACATGAGAAGATTAAAAGTACTGGAATCTTTTAAGGAAATGACCCTATATAAGGTTCAAATTAGTGGTGAGCAATGAGCTTAAGATAATTTTTCTTCCCACAAGGCAAGATTCTGATTTCCATCCTGAAAGCTTGATCCAAGAGCTCAGAATTTGACCACGGCCATTTTTATTTGACCTGTTTGTTGCATCTGCACCAACCAGCTACTGCTTTATTTTAGAAAGTTAAAGTACCTGTGTAGTAATAGTCAATAGTGTCCTCGTTAAGACTAACTGATGGTCTTACAATTGCTTGAAACACTTTATTTCCCACAGCTGCAAGGTCAAAGACCTGCAGAAGTAAATTAATTATAGCAGCATTTGTCCTGGTTGAAAACACTTAAAGCTGCCCAAAAGACCTGATGGTCAATGGCACTAACCTAATCTGTGAAGTAATGGTATGAAAGTTAACGATCTTGCTAGTGAAATCTTTTTCCTTTTAAAACTATAGATATAAAAACCATACAATAACATTTTAGCATGAGTAATAACATAAGTTCAATGAGCATCATGGCATGTGCGCCACCAATGCTGCTTTAGTCCTTTATGCTTCCCTTGCTTATTACAGTTGCATGTGTTCAGCTGCACTAAATATCCCAGTGTTTTACAGCTTCATATTTAGGTTATAGCCAATACTCAGTAACCTTTCCATACGCAACAGTTCATCTGGCCACAGAATAGGCTCTCTTTCCCTCCAGTATCCAATCGGTTTTACAACAATTCAGCTTATAATTGATTCTGTTCACGTTTTAGAATCCACGCACTATAGAGCTAATATCCTACTGTCAATCAATCACAAAATATTTCTCCACGTGAAAATACTTGCTGCCTCAGGCTATGTTCCAAAAAATTAAAGTCAGACCCAGTATTAACTTTTCATATTACAATGCATTTCTTTTTTTTTTTTTCTGAAAGTTCTTTAAACCAATAATAAAATAAAGGATATATTCCTTAAAATTTCTATATTTTTGCACAATTCTAAAATCAACTATAGATCATCATGTCAATTAATGTCCTGCAAAAGTCACCACAAAAAAAACCCATTGAGTTAATGGCATGAATAGAGGTTAATGCTAGAAAAAAACCTTCCACCTTTCAGCTTTTTTCAGCAGACCTTATTCAAGAGAAGACAGGAGGAAACCAGGAGTAGGAAATCTGACATCTCTCTTCCCTGCATGACTTCATTTAGCAGGAGTGTCCTGAGAGGTCCTACCAGATGGGATTTTGCACTAACACACAGCAGCTGCTCCTGTTCAAATGTTTTTATCATGGCCCTAGTCCTCCTCCAGTAACTGCTTAGTGGCTAGTATGCTCAAATAGAATGGGCCAGAATAGTTCTTTCACCTCAAAGGATTAAAACCTATTTTGTCAGAAAACTTAATCATTGGGCTAAAAGTTACTCAAGGTGGAATGGGTCATCACGGTGCAGTTGAGCCACTATGCAGCAAGGATTCCTTGAGAAGTAATGTTTCAAGAAGACACTGCTGCTAAGGTAAAGGCTTCTCACTGCTTGCAATTAGCCACGTTGACATTTCTCACACGTTAAGAATAGATTTGCTTCTTTTAAAGCCAGCTCGTATGCAACTATACAACTAGTCAGCATTCAGAGCAGGCAGAAGCTACCAGTGCTCTGCTGCAAGGTGCCTCAACCAGCAGCATACGGCATCTCATCAAGGTTTCTGAGATAGCTAAGGACATCCTCCTCACGTGTGTC
>JAVCKT010018122.1:0-12923 GCA_032273925.1 Rhynchotus rufescens | reverse complement strand
AAAATTTAAAAAAAAAAAAAAAAAAAAAAAAAAAGAACAAATAAATGTTAGTATTCCAATGACAGAGCAAATCTTTGGAAATGCAGAATAAATTAAATTAATGGACTTTTAAAACCCTCCAAATGAGGAGAACTCCCCATTGCTGCCATACTTAAATACAGCTGCTCAATTGATATCACAAAGTGAGAGCAGAATTTCATAAAAAGGAAGGAATTAAAAATCTCTCTCTGTTTATGCAGGTCACAATCCCTGTGTGACCTGAGCCAATTAAAGTACCTCTTACTCTAAAAAAGGGGGTTAAAATTGCAGGGAAATTGCCAGTGTGCCAACAAAGGTACACAGAAAAAGCAATAAAGACATCTAAAAAAAATTCACAGCCCTCACTGTCTTTAGGGCAATGTATGGTAAGCAATATACTATATTGTTTCTTCTATATGGAAGTCTTCTCAGTCCAAACTTGTTTTCCAAACTTTTACTCTAAACTGAACTCAAGCTACACTTTTACATCAAAAAAATCACTTTATCCATGAATGTATTTGAAGAGACAAGCCTTTACCAGCACCAGGTGACCTTTATCAACTCCCCAGCTCAAAATGTAGCATTTCTACCTACAGGGATAACTCTGCAACCTAGTTCTAAAGACTCTAAGGATTCAGCACCAAAACTATTGCCACCTGCGTGACAGAACAAATTCCAAAACACGCTAATATTGCTGCGACCAAAAAAGATGGTCAAAAAGAAAATGCATCATCTAGCAAAACACTGGGCTTTTTGAGATTAGACCTGGCCTTAACCCCAACACCTCAGGCTGTGCCAGTCCGTGTGCTGTCCTGCAGGCCTGTGAGGATCCAGACACTAACAGTAGCTGAACAGTCCTACTGCTCAGATGCAAGACTCCAAACAAAAGCCCACTACACTCTCCTCTCTCCTGTGTGAACCACCCACCATTCTGACTCTGAAATGGGAAAAAAAAGCTATTGACCTCATGCAGCACTAGTCATTCTTCTAGTCCAGTACAAGGAGACCAAAACTGTATGATAAAGGGAATTTTTCAGGCTCTTCTACAATACCTTACTGCTACTATTAACTACTGTGTATCAAAGA
The DNA here is from genome assembly GCA_032273925.1 of Rhynchotus rufescens. Taxonomy (NCBI): domain Eukaryota; kingdom Metazoa; phylum Chordata; class Aves; order Tinamiformes; family Tinamidae; genus Rhynchotus; species Rhynchotus rufescens. The sequence continues at coordinate 11,819 of JAVCKT010018122.1, read as the reverse complement.
GTTAGCTACTTGAAAGTAAAAACCTGCTATCCACTTCAGCAGAAACCTCTCCAAGTCCTCCCTCTGAGAGCCTAAACTACATTCTGGAACTGTACTAAAACCTAAACATAACACTGCCTTTTAACAACAGCCAGCTGTGAGCTGGATACCTGAGGACATAAATTCCAATATATGCTTCTGAGTTTGTCAGCACAGAAAAACATGAAGAGTCATAAAACACCCAGCCCTTTCCAGCCAAAACTCTATCTGTTCTCCAAACTTCTTAAAACTTAAGGAACGCTTGCCACCAGCATTTCCATAAGAAAATTAATTCCTCATTTTGACACTAAATACCTTACAAAACCTAGAATTAATCAAACTCTCAATTTTCTGCCAATATATTAAAGATATGAAAACTGAAACTGTCATCTGATCCAGTGGATCATGGGAGGGGATGCACTTCCAAGTGGGCATGAGAGTCCACTTGGAATATACTCACCAACAGCTGGCCCAGTTGGGAAAGTGGCATCACAGCCAGGGAAGGGCTCTCTCTCCACCATATTTTAAATATATTATGAAGAAAAATATGAGGTTGGAGCCAAGTGGCATAGTCTGGTAACTTAAAAGAAGAATCCAGAAAACTCATATGCAGCAAAAACCTCTGGTCCCTGTTAATCGAGATGGCAGAGAGTACCCTAAATCTCCTGAGCACTTTGTTGCAGGGTCTACAATAAAAACAACACAGCCTCAGGTGCAATAGGACCTTCTAACTATTTTCAGGGCTATGGGGGCACTAATAGACCTCAGTGGCCCTGACCAACCCCTCCCATGGTCTTGGGAGCTCTATCAAAGCCCAACCCTGGGCTTTAATTCCCTACAGGAGCTATGCAAGGTAGCCATGGCCAAATCCATTCCCAGCCACGGGCCTCACTGCCCCAACCCCTATTCTGCTTTCCTTACAGGGCCTTAGCCCTGCTTCGTCACTGTGGACCGGCCTGGTGACCACTGAGCCTGATCCCAATCCTATCAGTGCTTCTTCAATTAAATCGTCCCACATATATGTACAAAAGAAACAAATAAAAGAAAAAAAAAAAAAGTAGGAAAAGAGTTGCTAATCCAGCAAAGCGTAGGAAAAAAAAGGTTTATGGTTGGTATTATTTTCTTTTTATCTCCTCTTAGAATGCTATGTTTTCTACACTAGAAAAAAAATAGGAGCCTTTCTAGATTTTAAAAAACGTATGGGATGATAAAAAAAAAAAAAAAAAAGAAGCAGAAATGAAAAAGAGCAGTAGCAAAAAAAGTGTATATTGTGAAACTAACAATTTAGCATTAAGCTTGAATTTCTTCAGATTGTGCCAGTAAGTGACAGCTATTGCTTGCTGCTTACAGGTAAGCATGTCTATTACCAAACGTACACCGTGCTTCCATTTTAATCTGGTAAAACGAGATAGCCTTTGCCTCAGCCAGCAAGTCCTTTAATTCTCCTATGCTAGAGTAATTAAAAGTAAAGCTGTAGAATTTCAGATTCCTCCAGGGATTTGTTAAATTCCCCCAATTGTTGATTATCTTTCTCCAATGTACTATTTATAAATCATGCCTTTGAGACCTCTTATGCAAGCTATTTGCAAAGCACACTCAATTTGCAGAGTAATCTGGCTCCACCAAGTGACAATTGCTGTGACTGCTAGTCTACAGCTGGAGCTAAAATAATACAGAAGAGTAGCAAATACTAAAATAATTCAGTAACATTGGGATTTTATTGGGAAGCTTTGAACTCCAGCAATTCACATATTTTAAACATTTTATTTTTTGTTGAAGCATAGATGGTAAGTGAAGATACTGAAGTATTAGAAATAATTTATTTGTCCCACTTGCATGGATGATGATCATGGTAATTTGTTTCACGAAAGTTGAACTGTAACATTAATAACTGTGAGAATCACAGAACAGTCAGAGTTGGAAAGGACTTCTGGAGAACAAAACCGCTCTGGACAACATATTCCAGTACCCAGCCATGCTCACAGGGAAATAAGTTTATTATACCAAAGTTCTTATGTCTCAGTTTGTGTGATTAGATGCCCCCTCAGCCTTCTCCAGGTTGAACAGTACCAGCTCTCTCAGTCTTCTCTTGTATGAGAGGTGCTCAAGTCCCTTAAGCACCTGAGCAGCCCTTCGCTGGATTCACTCTGGCAGCTGCACATCTGGACATAGCACTTCAGGTGCCACATCTGGACATAGCACTTCAGGTGCCTGCATCAGTGGAAGCAGGAGCAGGGAAGAACCAGCTCCCTCGACCTGCTGGCAATGCACTTGCTAATGCAGCCCAGGATATCACTGGCCTTCTTGGCCACTTGCTGGCTCTAGATCAACCTGCTGTCCTCCAAAACACACAGGTCCTTTTCTGCAAAGCTGCTTTCCACTTATCTGGCCCCCAGCCTATATTGGTGCATGGGGTTATCATATTTATCAGGCCAGGTGCTAGACTCTGCTTTTGCCTCTGTTGAAGTCTATGAGGTTCCACTCTGCACATTTGCCCAGCCTGTTCAGGTCCCTCTGGATGCACAGCCCACTGGTGCACCAGCCACTCCTCCCAGTTTTGTATCACCAAACTCGGCAAACTTGCTGAGAGTGCAGTATGTGATACCACCCAGATCAGCCAGGCTGAAGTCACACAGTATTGCACCCAAGACTCACTCCTGGGACAGAGCAACAATTACTAGCTCCCAGCTAGACTTTGTGTCACTGATCACAACACTTGGAGCTTGGGTGTTCAGCCAGTTTTCAATCCAACTCAATGATCATCTAGCCCATACTTTATCACTTTGTCTATGGCGGACAGTGCCTAAAATCTTACTGAAATAATGGTGAACATCCATCACCTTCCCCTCATCTACCAAGCCAGCCATTTCATCACAGAAGGCCAATAGGTTAATTGTAATTGTATCAAAATAACTGCAGTTAGACAGAATGGAGGTAGGAATACAATTTCCCTCAAATTAATTCCACAGCCTTCCAGATGTTGGGCGAGTATATAACTACCTGAAATTTAATGATGATATGAGAAAGTGCAGAAATTACTAGGTGGTCTACAACATGGTCTGGAAGAACATGCATTGGGAAGCTCAAAACAAAATGGAGATGCTTGCTGATACCCACTCGTGAGAAAAGCTCTTCCAGTATCTATTGTATACTGTATATTTTTGAATGAAAGGATATGCTGAAAGGTATTTAATGAAATGTAGTTCCTTAAATGTGGGAAGGCTGACAGTCAGGGACTGTGTATAGCCAGACTGTGAAATTGAGGCTGCTCTGGATGCTGTCTGCACCAGTTTTGTGAGCCTGCTTGGAGAACTTGGGCTTATCTTTTGCAAGCACACAAGGGCATGAAAAAGTACAATGGCTGAATCCTGAAATTACCATGATGATGCTTTTTAAATATTACTTCTTCCTTAGTTAGATTTAAATTTTATCATAAACCATATTAACTTCTGTGTCATCACTATTACTTGCACTCTGTTTAAATTACTTCAGGAAGACTATGAAAAAGGCTGAAGTAAGTTGTCTTTTTTTCTTTAGAATTCTACTTCAAAGTAGATGCACAAAGATATGCACACATGTGCAGACAGCTGCACACACAGGATGTACAAACTGTAAGAAATTAATGTCTTCAGTATTAGAGGTCTCTCATCCTCTCTAGTTACAGCAAAAATATATGGGATCCAGAGCAACACAGAGAGTTTTTGTTTTGTTTGAGTGTTCTCAGTTAGATGTTAAGTTCCTTTGAAACAACTGGATGAGGTGAAAGCCCTCTCAGACAAGTGGAGATAACTCCACACTTTGAAGGGGGACAAAGTCAGAGGGACCACAGGGAGGGAGAGACAAGTGAGACACAGCAGAGAACAGTACCTGGCTCCAGAAACAGGAGCTTTTCCCAGAAAGGACTACACAGAAGTTGTTGCTACTGAGAACTGGCTGAAATCTAGATGCCACCACAGTGGTGGACAATTCTGCATAAATCTTATTTCTGCTCTGTCATCCCAAATAGCATTTTCTTTATACAAAAATAGAAAAGCAATTTAAAAAAATCTTCTTTCTGGTTTGGAGTTTTGGGGAAGCTCATTACAGGATGAAGTTTTGAGGCATTTCCACATCCAGCTGTATTCCAGTTTATATCCTAAGACAGGAGCAAATAAGCAACTTTGCAGACCAAAGGGGCTGCTAGTGTCCTAAATCCTGGTATTTTTCTGAGGAAGGACAAGGGGTTGTTAATGAGATAACAGTGAAAAATCACTTTGGGATGTAAACTTATTACTTTTGAAGAGCACATTAAGACGATACTTCATGCTATGATTTTTCTGTATTCTTTGTCATTTATCTTAATCTATCTTCTGTATATCAAGAAAAAGAAGAAAAGATGAGTCTTAGTCTTCCCAAATCTCATTCTGAAGAACAGAAAAAAAAATCATGTTGTTTCTTTCCCAGACTTAGTCCAAAATTCTGCTCAGTTTTGGACATTATTAATTTTCAGCTAGAGACTTGTGGTATAAATTGAGAGTCACAGTGGAAAAAATCAACACTACTAAAAATGGCATATTCCACTATCTGGACAAAATTTCCAGACAAAACACCGAAGTGTGGAAATAAAAGAGTAGTAAATGCAAACTGCCATTTACTTTTCTGTAAATAAATACTTCGTAGTTGCCCACAGATTACCACAGCCTGAGGCCTGAGAAGCCCTGACTGCTATCAAATACTGCACAATCTTGTGCTTCATAGCTTAAATGACACCAGCAGAATTAAAAAAGACGTAGTAGTAGTTCACCCTACAAGCAATCACACGAGATGTGATGTGCACGCTGAGCTTCTACATCGTTTCCAGCAGGGCTATTCACCCATTTTTAGTTTGCACCTATGTAACCCAAAAAAAAAAAAGGCCCAATTTAGCTGCCATTTCTCAGCTAGGCTAAGCTGAGCAGCAGCATGTACATGAAGAAATGCCTGACATTTCTTTTTTTTCCCTGATTGAATGAGCAGCCTATCTGATGGAGGAGAAATAGCATCCTTAGGAATGAAATTGGAAAGGCAGATATAAGTACAGGAAATACTTATTTCTGAAAGTACAGAACAGGAAACTCTCCTTTGACTCTGCATCTACAGATGCATGAGAGAAATGGAGTAAAGCGATGTCGAGTGGACACAGTATTTGCACTTTCATTTCCTCTACATTGTAAGCATAGAAACCGTCCTGCAAGGAACTCTGGTTAGATTTGTGATTAAATCTCAGTAAACTATTTTCTTTCATGCAATTTCTACAAAAAATGCTTCTTGCTAGAGAGTCTGAAAGTTCTCCAATAGATTTTCTTCCAATCTGCTCATATCAGAAACTGCTGTCTCAGCTACAGTGAAAATCTTCCTCAGAATACATCAACTTCATCAAAATTTGTGACATAATATTTAATTGCTGTAATATTTCACAGTGACTTTATCTCCACTGGTATGCTCTGCTTCTATTGATTTAAATATTGCTGAAATTGAAGCAAATTGGGTCACAATATCTAATTTTTCAAATGTTCATAAATTTTAAAATATCTCCTGAGTCAGACAAAATAAACTTTAAAAAGAATGGAACAGTCAGTAGGAAATAAACCCTGTTTTTCAATATTCAGCTTCTGCAGTTCCTCTTTCTTAATAATAATCTCTAATTTCTACTATACCTATTGTGTCTGCATACAAATATAAAATAGTAATATTGATATCTTATCATTCTGATTTCTGCAATAAAATTGAGGTAGAGTATTCAGAAATGATGGGGAAAAAAAGGTGAAATTGCAGGGAATGAAAAGCTGTGACACTGAACACTATAATAGAGTTACAAAATAAGATAATAGAATGATACAAGGTAGAGTGATAAAGAGGAGCAGAAATAGAGAAAAGACCAAAGATAACACAGAGCTTGGACAATTCTGTCCCTATTCAGCTTCTCTGTCAATCAAAAATCTTGTCAAGTTTGACAATCACTTCAGCTACCGCTCAGCTGCCTTTCCATACCTCTTTACCACTGCTAGGTCACTTATAACTTTCTCTACTGAAGGTTTGTTTCAACCATTCAAAGAAAAAACACTTCGTTAATGGCAGGTTATGCTGTAGGAAATGAAAAAGAATTATTCAGTTCTTACAATCAGCATATGGCTGGTGAATATTGCCTGGCCAGCTCTGGACATAGTTTGGCCTCCACTTTCTGTCTGATGTTACCAACATCATTTCCCACAAAGTGTTTTTTTTCTACACTTCATAAAAATCCATCTTAACCCAATATTCTGCTCGACAAGTAGAACTGGTTGTCTAGGTATACGTAGCTTCCCCGAGCCCAACATGCTTTGGCCCATGTGCATGCAGAGCACTTATCCTGTCCTTCCCTGGGCTTTACCTGTAAAGACTGCACAGCACCTGCTGGTGTGAGGCCTCAAAAATATTTGTATTAATGTGTACATATAGAGTTGTCATGCTCAAAGAGGAAGTTAAAGGAAAAATATCAATTCTAAACCCAGATTTGTCCATATAAATCAAGAGTATGTATCAGTATGTCAGATAGTACCATCAAGATCCAGCACAAAAGGGCAATTCTTTGTTTCTTTATGACACTGTTCTTCTAGGGTCTTTGAGATATTTACTCATCAGGAAAAAAGATGAGATATACTAGTGAACAAACACGTATTTGTACAAACACCACAATTTTTTTTTAAAAAAAATGTAGTCAGCAAATACCCCATTTAACAGCTAACACACACAGAGAAGTCATACAGGTAATTCTGCCATTTACCACCTGGGAACAGAGAAGCAGTGCTAAGTGCTAAGCCTTGCTTTAGTAATGCTGGAGCTTAGGGTGGAAGGAGCTTTTTGGAGAGAGAAACTGAGCAGTGAGGGCAGGGGCTGTTTGGCATCTGACTGCATCCGTGCAACTGCAGCGTAACCGAGATCGCCGGGGTCTAGTCAACAGATGGATGTTGAAATGAAATTAAAGCATCAACTAAAATTCAATGGAAACACTGAAGAAAACTGTTGCTAGCCATGTTATGGGCCCGTGCTTCCTCCTTTGCTCACTGTATTTGCACAGTATCAAGGTTTCAAATAGCTAATTATATTTTTATAATAGCGCCAAGGGATTAAGATATCCTTCTAGACTTCCCATGTAAGTAAAAAGAAAGATTTTATGTCTGCTTAGACCAGTATATATTACAGTATTTATAATGAAATTATGTCTGTAGAAGAGCAGACAGATGGATCTGACCCATATAATAATCACTGCATGTATTTTCTTCTCTGGAATATCCCTCATAAAGAGATCAAGATGTTTAGTAACCTTTTATTTCAAAATGCTTATTAATGTTTTGACTATTTATTGGTATAAAACAGATGAATAATTGAAAATATTTTAGAATATATATGTGCATCAAAAAGACACTGAGACAATTAATGTAGCTATGAAGATTTCTTTCTAATTTTAGCTTGAAGAAACATGATGTCTCATGTCAGTTAATTTAAACTTGTTTTCCTTTTATTGCGTGTTATTTAATTTTAAGCAAAATAAAGTATTTTAGAGAATGAAAAAATATATTATCAAAATGCACCCATGGAAATCTTAGAAAAAGAGAATACACTACTAATAACATTATCCAAAATAAAAATGGTCTGCATTGTAGCATCTTATGAACCTTATTTGATAAATCTTTCCAAAATACTAAAGAAATGGAATGTATACATAAAAATGTAATGACACCTAAAGCTCCCAGTTCATTTTAACCTTGCTAAAGGGTAGATATCAAATGTCTCGTCGTCAAAATAATTTCAGTTATTTCTACAGAATTTTTAGGCAAACTTGCTCAAGTCAGTACAACATATTTTTCAAGCGGTAATGATATGTCAGCTTACTCAAAACAAGGGTTTGCAAGCTGCATGTTTGCTGCTTTTTCGGTGCAAGGGGAGAGGGAGGGTGGAAGGGGAGAGGAAGAAAGAGAGCACACTGGCATCTTATAATCCTCAAAGCTCTCAAACATCAAATACTGTTAATTTCCTGATAAGACACTTCCAAGTAGATCCTATCTACCTATGTCCTACTCAAAACGGATTAGAACTGAGGCGTTTGAAGGCAGTTCCCAAACCAATCACAGATGGCCAAGGGGAAGGGCACTGTGCGGCAGCCTGAGCGAAGCACGCAAGTCGCAGGAAATGCAGACAAGCCTGAGTCAGCAAGTTGGGAGAGACGAAATGATCTTCCAGAGCTCCCAAGGTGACTGAGAGCACGAGAGGTCTCTGCATCTCACTAAATAGTCTCCTTCTCCATCTAAAGAAGGAGAACACTGACAGCGTGCAAAAGCCACCTCTAAGGACAGAAATACAGAGGACACTTTGCAGTATCAATTCTACTTGAGATTTCACATAAACATACCTTGCATACACGTTTTCTTTCATCCTGACAGTACATACTTTGTTGTGTACACTGTAATTTCAAACCCTTATATCTTGTTTTGATGGAAGTAGTAAAACACGGGTCATATTCACTATCCTCATCTAGCTGAGCTATTCTGATGCTTTTGCACCATCCAGGCAGTTGCCTGATATAGACCTGGCCATGAGGGAACTGAAGGCAGGGATCTCAGTGGAGTTGCGGGGGTGGATCTCCAGCTGCCTCATCAAAAACTTGCTATTAGTCATCAGAGCATTGCCGCCCTTCTGTCTCTGTCATCTCCTACATGATCTACAGGTATCATCAAAAAAGGAGTCTAATAGTAGATACAGGAAAGATACACTGAGTCTAATCATCTGACCTTAGAAAGCCACACAAGTTGCAACCGTTACTGAAATCACAGAATGGTTGACGTTGAGCGACCTCTAGACATCCTCTAATCCAATCTCCCTATACACGCAGGGTCACCTAGAGTATGTGGCACAGGGCTGCATCCAGGTGGGTTTTGAAGATCTCCAGAGATGGAGACTCCACATGCTCTCTTGGAAGCCTGTTCCAGTGCTCTGTCATCCTCACTGTCAAGAAAAGTTCCTGTGGAACTTTTGGTGCTTCAGTTTGTAGCCATTTCCTCTAGCCTTGGTGGTGGCCACCTCGGAAAAGAGACCACTTCTCCTCCTCCCTGCCTCCCTCCCTCCCTCGAGGGATTCATACACACTGACCAGGTCCCCCCTCAGCCTCCTCTTCTCCAGGCTGAACAGGCCCAGCTCTTGCAGCCTCTCCTCATAGGGCAGATGTTCCAGGCCCCGATCATCCTCGTAGTCCTGCACTGGACTCTATCATTTCCACATAAAAACTAGATTACCAATATCTTTCTTAAGTGCCCATTAAAAATGCTAAAAAGCCATTTATTTCAAGACTTTGATCATGGTAGCTATCAAAGCAATTAATTAACATCACAGAAGATATTTCATAAAGCACTTTCTGACTTACAAGCCTTTCACATAGGTTGTGAGTAAAATATGTTGCAGAACAGCATGTAACACCAGATGCAAACTGAGAGAAAAATAGAATGCTCACAGAATCACAAGTCATATTCTCTTAATTTAAGGTAATTATATGATGTAACTCTATAATATAAATAATATGAAACCAAAGATTAAAGGACATGTAAAGGATTCCATCAACCCCAGTCACAGTAGCAGCTGTTTTGCCACTTGAATATCCCTACTAGAAATAAACTAAGCAAGGACACCTCAGACAGAGATCACAGCAACAACTTTTATACACATAAATACGAAATTGCTTACATCAAAGCATCAGCTGAGCTAGAAAAGTTTATTCTCTGGAATCCCACATTATAAATTATGAAAATAATACAGAGGAAGTAACCCACAAATAAAAATGATAGAAAGACAAATATTTTGAGATATGAATCACATAGAAATTGGCAGAACTTAGTAACAGCTAAAATGAAAGATCATCAGAATACAAAAATTAGATATTTAAAAACAAAACCAAACTGCAGAAATGCATTCAGCGGAAATGAGTAGAAATCATTAAATGTGCTGGAAAGAGAAAAAAAAATTACCTTGATAGAGATATGTTCTGAAATAAATAAATAAATAATCAAGACTAGGCCTTAGACAGCAATTAGAAAGCATTCCTTCTCAATCAAAGCACAGTTCATTTAATCCCAATAAGCGTATGTGTGTCAAGCAAATGAACGGCTAGAAACCTTACCAGTACTGCTGCAAAGCAAATTGCTGTCTGGCTAAATGCAAAACACGTGGTAGCTAAATGTGAGACGTTTGCAAGAAAGGTATCACTTTGATTAGAAAAAGTACTTAAGTACTTAGCTGAAAAAAAAAAGGGGGGGGAGGGAAGAAGGAAAAAAATCTTAGTTCAATTAGATAATTTTGTGTAATGTTTAGACAGAAGTATTTGCAAGGTTCCAGAAGTTTTCAGTTGCTGTTGGAATATACTTAATTATTGGCTGTAAAAGAGACAGAGATCTGTAGGAAAGTGGGTTGTATAGTCTTATTAAAAAAAAAAAAAAAAAAAAAAAGAAATATTTACATTAAGTATATATTTTTAATATCCATTACTTCCCTTGCCGGTGGGATTACATGTTTGGTTTTAGCATGTTTATTTGGAGGTCAGGAGGGTTGGTAGGTTTTGGTAGACTAGGCAAGACAGAGACAGAATAGAGCAAGTAGATGCAAAGAGACACTAAAATTGTGTTGCTTTGGCTTTGTGACACTACAAACTGAAAGTCTAATATATTTAATTTGCTCATAACTTTGTGTTGGATCGTAAGGAGATCATGATTCCTTTTGACATCATGTCCTGTCTCAAAAGGGCATCTTCACACTGCCTAAGGAAATGTTACCACAGAGCAACTTACTGAAAGAAAACACAAGCCCAACATGCTGGAAGATGCTCATTTTTGAGGTGTAAGAATACCAAATATACCATTGTTAATAGCCTGTTGCTTAGGGGTTACTTTTCCTGCTATTACAGAGCAGAAAATAAATATAACTTCAGTTGTCTGTGTCCAGTAAACTTAAGCATATACTACAGAGCTACTCCAGTGTCACAATATGACATAATTGAAGAGAAGTTTTTTTCTTTTTATTTTGGGAGAGAGGAAAGGGAGCAAGGGACTGCACTTAATGATCCTTTAGGTGTAAACTCACAAAGCACTTATTTTTCATGATCTGCTACTACTACTATTTTTTTTTTCTCCTGAGGTTACTTTTTTGAGTGCTTGAAAAGAGGTTGATTACATTTGCCTACAGGATGACACAGGCTGAGTTTGTTTGGTAACTGAAATCCAATGACCAAGCGTGTCCTGTACCTCTCCCTCAAGCTGCAATCCATGGGCCAGAAGCAACAAGGGGCCGTTTGGAGCACCTCAGCTCTACCACTTCCATAGCATTTTCATTTCAAAATATAACAGCATTTTAGAACAGATTCATGGCAAGCTTAAATCAGGAAATTTCAAAAACGCTCATCTTGGTATCTGCTGCCACAGGCTATTTCGAAAGGCCAAATATATAAAACAATTTCATTTATTTTCTTCCTATTTAAAAAAAAAAAATGCTTATTTTAGCCCCACTACAATTTAGCTATTTAACACAGACACACGTCACCACCTGCGGAAATGGCGGGCGGCCGGGGGCGAGCGCCCCCAACTGCGCCTGCGCACACGGGCAGCGGGGGCGGGGCGGCGCCGCTCCTCGCGCTCGGGGGCGGGGCTTGGCTCCACCGAAGACCCGTATGAGGGCGGCAGCTGCGTCGTGACGCAATCGCGTGCGCGCCGTTCCCCGCCAATGCGAGCGCGCCGCGGCGGGTTTGAACGGTAGGAAACGGCCCC
>JAVCKT010018120.1:0-19680 GCA_032273925.1 Rhynchotus rufescens | reverse complement strand
TAAGGCTATCATAAAGCGTCATTTTAGATACCTCTTGTGCCATATATCCTTTTTTCTCACATACCTACTGAGGAGAGTAATTGTCACTGTTCAGTACATTTTCTCTTCCTCTTTTTAATTTTATATGTGTGTGGCTTTAGAAATCTATAAATTTGGGATAGCTCTGGGAGTTATGTTTTGATCAGAAACTGCAATTCTGGGGTCGTCTTTGTGACAAAAGTAAAAGAAAAGCTGAGCTGCTAATGATGAGATGAAAAATAGAGTTTTAGTTCCATTGTTCATCTAGAATTTGTAATCTTGAAAGTCAATTTTTGTTCTTCACTTTTTGTTCTTTCTTATGTGGTGCCTCACTAACAGTGAAAGGGAAATGCATGAAAAACTGAGTTGTGCATAAGTATAGTTCTCACCTCCTAGTAACTTGTTGGGGGGAATTTTTTCCTCTCCTTTTGCAGCCTTACATGTGTATTTTGTTTCCTCCTTCCCCACCACTTGTGATGTTGTAACTTGAAATGCTGCTGTAAGGAGTGTTGATGTCTAATGTCTTTTTATGAAACAGAAAGGATGTTGTCTTGATTAGAAGAGTTTCATTGTGTGGGTTTGGAATTAATATGGACAGTGATTTAAAAGTAATATTGTTCGTTTTAAATAGGGCACATAAATTATCCAACTATAGAACGTGCAACTGTTTTAAATGTCATTATAATACCTTTTTATAATATCCAACTGGTTGAGCTTGGGAGTGGGGAAGAATCCATTTAAAATGCTGGAGCTGGACTATCATTTGCAATGTATTTTGCTCCCTTCCTTGGCTTCTCTAGATGATTGCCGAAGATTCCATTTTCGTGATCCCACACGGCTGAAAACCCGCCTGGTTATTCCCGGTGGCCCCTTGTTGCAAATATTCCAGGATTTTTTCACATCCCGAGTCACATGTGGAGAAACTTTCAACTTCATGCATGGATTGTATCTTCATAAAGATTATGTCAATGTCAAGAAGTTTGTCACTTGGAGAGGTGAGTCTGTGTCTGGAATATAAAATAGCATTAGTATTCTGTAATAGGCAGTGTTGTAGAACACGTATAAACTAGACTTTGGTCTATTGAAGTTTTTAAATTTTCAGCATTTCACACCATAGCACAGAATTTGATCCACTACATATCTTCTGTCATATGAGGCAGTCTCATCAGATTTTCTAGGCCTTTATAGTATTTTATATGTTGTCCGCTTTGCTTTCTGAATAATCAAAGGTCAATGTATGTTGGTATTATTTCTTTCTTATAGTCCCAATGTAGGCTTTATTTGTGCCTTATAAGTAGAAACATGTAATGAAGCACTGTAGTTACTTGTGTTATTTGGAGTGTCTTCCAGGAACTCATCTGGATGCATTTCCCAACCAGCTGACGCCCATGGATGAGAACTTGTATTTGGTGGATGGTGGTTTTTCTATCAACTCTCCATTTCCTTTGGTTCTTCAGCCAGAAAGGGATGTGGATGTCATCTTGTCATTCAACTTTTCTTGGGAAGCTCCTTTTGAGGTGAGACACATAGTTGGGCATTATTAAATGAGGCACAAAATCATACTCATAATGGCAGCAAATCTGCTGTGGTGTTGAATACACAAATATTCTAGAGACAGTGTATTAAAACAATTATGTCTTTGTTGTACCATGCTTTCTACTGTGAACGTCATATGAGATTGAATGTGAGTACTGCAATACAATTCCAAACTTCAACTTTGGAAGCCTAACAAGGTCATGTTATTTTTTTTTTTTTTTTTTTATTTTTAAATTTGTTTAGGTTATTAGAACCATGTAAGATAACTGCACTTTTTAAATTAAAAGTGACTTTTGATAACTTCCTTTATGCAAGCCAGTTATCTTGTAAATACATATTTTCTATTTTTAAATATGGATAAGTCAAGCTCAATGTATTTAGAGAAGCAAAACAAATGTTTCAACTGCAAACTGCTGATAGTTGGCAGCAGTGTTCTCTAAACAAAAAAGTTGAAGGTGTGTTTTTTTTTCGGGGCTGGAAGTTGGATTTGTTTTTTGTGCATGTGAAAAAAATATCCTTTTGAGGATAATATTTGAGGAATAATTTCTTGTGAGTATTATAGCTAGGCAACCTTAGAGGTGTTACTGATGGTCAATTAAAAAGATTTTTGCTTAATAACAGGTTTTAGAACTGACCGAGGAATATTGCAAGGAGCAGGAAATTCCTTTTCCAAAAATCCAGTTGAGCGATGAAGACAAAAAGAAGCCAAAAGAATGTTACATGTTTGTGGATGATAAGAATCCAAAGGCTCCCATTGTGCTTCATTTCCCACTGGTGAATGACACCTTCCAGAAGTTCAGAGCTCCAGGTAAGGGAACTGTTTGGTAAAAGTACTATGTTAAAATCCTTTGAGTATATTGACTAGGGAAATTTTGAGCAGGCCCAGTGTTCCTCATGACCTCCTCCCTATTAGCATTCCCCTAAAAATGATTAAATCATTACTTTTATTTAAGACACATCAACCTCCTTCATTTTGAGAGAAGGAGTGGGAGAAGTAGTGGAGAAATTGAGACTTTAGAACTGGAAGAATCAAAATAAGCAATATTTTGCTTTCTTCTGAACCTGCTTCTGCCCTGAGAGTTGTTTTTGTTGCTTCTAATCGTCCTAAGTATAGGAGAGTGCTATAAATCAGAGATTAATTCCTAAATTGACCTGTTTACTAGAACATGAATAAACCAGTAGACAGCAAAGCACTAGGGGATCCATATTTATGCCAGATCACATAGCACGGTGCTAAGGGATCTGTGCCCTTAATAGTGCAAGGTCAAGTGATGGGGAAAACAATTCTTGCTTCAGTTAATCTGATTAATATAGGGTGTTAGGCCCATTTCTGTTGGACAACAATACTAGATTGGAGCATAGAGTCATATCTGCAGAGAAAATCCAATGTCCCGTTAGTCCCATGCTGGGAGAAAACAGCAGCCTGAAGAAAACTCTTGAGACACATGAACAAGCACATGCAAGACTGTTCTACTCAGGCGAGATATAAAGTATACTGTTTAGTGGTATTTAACACTAAGTGAATGACAGGTTCTGACTCCTTTTTCTTGATGAGAAATTTTCAGCTGATGGCTCAAGGCAGTGAATTCTATATAGCAACAAGCAAAAGTGTTTATAACAAATGACTTTAATAGGGAATTTTCAATTAGTTCAATTAGTTACAATTAAAAGCATGAAGAGGTTAGGATGTTCTCTTTGACATGCTAACTGAAGTCAGCTGAACTCAGGGTGCTAAAATATCATAAAGTATCTTTTATTTTAGTGTAGGACAGCACTTCTAGGAAGAATTCATTTTTGTATTTCAAGTGTGATTAATCATGGAAGGATTTATGAAGGATTTATCATGCTGAGAATGTTCTTTAAACGTTAACACACAGGACTAACGGAAGCAGAAAGGAATAATACAAAAGGTTTGGTTTCCAAGCACTTTAGAGAAGGGGAGCTACAGGAAAACAGCTGAGGTTCAAGGGTTAGCTGTGATATACTCTTTGTAGAACTCAACTTCAGTGGGAATCTAAGGTGTGTTCTTTCTTTCTTTATTTATTTTTATTGCTACAGGAGTTAAACGTGAGTCAGAAGATGAGAAATCTTTTGGTGACTTCGTCATTGAGGGAAAGGATTCTCCTTACCGTACACTGAATTTCACCTTTGAGCCATATGATTTCAACAGATTGGTTGAAGTGAATCGCTACAATGTACTGAACAGCAAAGATGTTCTCTTGAAAATTCTGAATCTGGCTCTGGAAAGGAGAAAGCTAAAGAAAGTCCTCAACACATGACTGGCTTCCTAGCTGAGGATCCAGGAAGTCTGCAATGTACTGAAGCTGTGTGACTCACTATGTTGAAAATTGAAAGCTGGAAACTCTTCTGGGAAGTTGTACATATATGACACTGAAAATTTGCTCCAGATAAGTGATGCTTTTGCAAAAACTGAAGGGATAACACTGCAGCACTGATGTTACTATATTTAAAAAACAGGAGAGGGGATAATGGTCTATCCCAGTATCATATTACAGTGGCCGTTACTGGATTGCTATGCAAGTGTCTAGGGATAATCTCCCAAACTCCAGTGATATGAGAATGAAGGACCTCTTTTGTCAAAAATAGTGGTAACGCTTGAGGAAACACTTCCTCCATAGCTTTATCTGGCTTGCTTTTTCAACCTCCATGATCATTTACATTGCTTGTCAAGAAATTCCACAGCCTGTAACTGCATTAAGAGAGTAAATGTCTCCTTTTATTTTCAACTTGTTACTTGTTTTTGTCCATATACTTAAAAGACTGAATGATCATTACTTGTTTGGCTTTAAAAGGGGGAAAAAATCATGGTTTCCAAGAGTTCTGTAATATCTTTTCTACTTTCACTAAGGATTATAATGGCTTTTATTCTCTAAAAGTTCAATACAGAATAACTTTTTTTTGGTAAAACAGTAGTTCCTTTTTCATATGTAGGAACTAAAGACATATCAAGAGATAATTATTTCTTCTTACAACTTGGTCATCACAAGCTGATGAAATGTTATTAGTCCCACAGTTTTTCATTTTTTTTTAAATTTTTTCCCTGTGAAGAGGAAGGGATAGAGTCTGAATTAGATTTAGGCTTGCAATTCAGCCAGGTCCTTGTTTGAAGAATGATTTTTTGCTGTTTCTGTACATATGTTTTAGAAACACTTATGTTTGACATAGATACACCTTATAAATGTGAATAAAATATCAGATGCTGCTATGTTGTGGGGCTGAATTTACCTCACTTTGCAGGAAGCTTGGAGGAAAGGACTGTGTTCTACAGGTGGAAGGTACCTAATAGGTATAAGGGTGTGTATGTGTTTGTGTGTATATTCTTTTGTCAAGAACAGGGCACTGTTTACATATGTAACTTCAACACAGACCTGCATGTATGTACTTTGTATTCCAAAAATTAAGAGAGGAAGTCTGTCACTTCAAAATGACATAAGGACTTATGAACAGATAGTTCTTGAATGGAAACTTATTGTATTTTTATTTTAATAAAAATTTTGATAATGTGCTTTTTGCAATATTTCTCAGACTTGTCTTGATACCTTTACCTATTTTAATCAAAGGTAAGTAAAAAAATCACTGTAATACTATAGTGCATAGTTTATTTTATTAGGACTTAAAAGTCAGTGTTAGTGATAAGTTACATGTAACTTCCAAATTCATCTCAGAATGGTACAACGCATCAGTAAAACAGTCACCTCTTCTTTGTGGCACTGTCTGTTTTGAAGAACTGTGACTTAAAGACTTTGTTTATTTTTTAAATATTTGAAACATTGAGTGGTTAAATGCATGGATGTCTATTTGTCGTTAGTATTCCTTTCTTTCAGCTAAAATAGGAGAAAGAATGTTAAAATTTTTCTTTATATATAATGCTGGATACCTATTTCCTTCGTTGGATTGGACATTTCATACTTGCTTTTAGCAATGTTTTAAAGCATGAAAAGACTGAATTTTCTTTTGTATGTTTTTCCATATAGGATATTCAGGTATTCTTGTTTCAGCCTTTTTTCCAGCATGCAATCTTGCTCCACCTTTGCATATATATGGTCTTGATGGGCAATTTGCTTTGTTCCTCCTGAATTATTGCTTTTCCTTCCAAAGTGGATCTGAATTGAGCTTCATGGTTTGGTTACTTGCATAATCTTACATAAATTTCTGTCCTGATAGCATATGCTTGGATGCTGTGGAGGCAGGCATGTACGTGCGTGCTGTAAGATTGCTGTGCAGTGGAGGAAAAAACTTCAAGTATCTTGACTCATTCAGCAGCCTTAATAAAGGAAATTGGAGCGTTTGACTAGCCTCATCTTCAGGCTAAACCTGTGAAAAAACTATAGGGTTTCTTAATTCTGCTTTAGGAAGAGCAGAGAGAATTGTTGTTGCCACCTGTTATCCCTAGAGTGTTACCTGGGCTCTTTGCAGTTTCTCTTATCCCTCTTCTCTTCTGTCCCCTGGACTGTCCCTAATCTCCTGAGTTCTTTGAACAAAACCTGTATTTTGTGTGTAATACCCAGTAGGGCCCTGTGTGGGCTCTGTCTCTGTCAATGCCACTGCAGCGCTGATACATTGAATACACCTAATAACTTAGCTGATTTAATTCAGCTGATGGTGACAAGGCTGTTGTGGAGCAGGATATAGGGATTCAAACCCTGGCAGCGCCATCTTGTTCCCCCATGAACGGCCTTTTATCTTCCAGCCTTTCTCCTTCCTTTGCAAATCCCTATGTCTGAAGCAGACTGGAGGAGAAGCCCAGGGGCCGGCAGTGCCATGAGGAGCCCGGGCCCGGCTGGTGCCTGCCGGCTCCAACGGACACCTGTGGCCGTTGGCCAGGGGCTGCTATTGCTGTCCCTCAGAGGCAGCGACCTCCATCTGGGAAATTCCTGAGCCCGGCGGCCACCCAGAGCCACCAGCACTGCTGGGGTTGCAGATTGAGGCCTGGCCTGGTGAGGCTCTTGTGTGGACTGGTTCTGGGAGGGACAGGGGGCCGCCATGGTGACAGTGCAAGGAGGGGAAGGGCTTGTGGTTTTCGTCTTTTTTTCTTCTTCTTCTTCTTCTTCTTCTTCTTTTTTTTTTTTTTTAAATGCAGGACTTTGGCATTACTGTGGTAATTCAAGTTCTTCTCTCTGAACTTTCATGAACTTGTCTTTACAATCTGTGCAAGTGGTAAGCCTTTAACTGAAGTTAGATGTACAGAGCAATTCACATGTGAGACTGGTAATGGCTCTTCAGAAACTGCTTTTTGCTCTCTAGTACAATAAGTTTTTGTAACCTTCCATAAAATAACTGCTAAAGCATGGAGAGCAAACAACAGAATAAAGTAACAGAATAATGTGTAATATTGTGATAGCCCAAGCGAAGCATGGCGGGCAGTCAGTACTTGAGGGTGGAGCACTTAACTGTTGCTTATTCTGTGGGAAACCACAAGTGATGATTTGTAAGTAGGGCTTGGCACTCGCTCCTCAAGTAATGAGTTTCTAAGGGGTGAGGGAGGAATGATGCAGCGATCCGATCCGACACGTCCCATGGCGAGTTAGTGCCTATGCCTCGCTTAATTTCTCTTCACATTGCTCAAGTGTTCTGACAAAATGTCTATTAAAACATTCCTTAGGGGCTCTATCAAGTAGTATCCGAACACCTTATAATCAGAAATGTGGTTTTCCTCGTAACTTCACTGTTTACTAATGAGAAGCTGATATCCATGTTTTGTAAATGAAGACAAGTCCTCAAGAGTACAGCTGCCATACCCACCATGCAGCATCATCATGGCATCACGTGGCAAAATATTGTTTGCATCCAGGAAACGGCATGTTTGCTCCAGCATGACACCGTGCAGGGCTAGCTAACTGTGAATGGAAACAGCTGAAAGCCAAGAGAAGAGTAAATCCTGAAGAATCATCAGGGAGGATATCAAGTTTTAAGAGCTATTAAGACACTAGGCAGCTAGTGCAGAGGGAGGTATATGTATTCAAGTGCTTCAAGATTAATGCTTTTCTTTAAATGAGGTGGTAGCAAAGTGAGGTGTCTCTCCTGCATAATATTAACTATTACTTCAGTTGTTAAGTGACAGAATGGGGAGAATATTTTAGGAAAATATTTTACTGCAAGGAGCACCTTGCTAAGAAAGGGAGAGTGAAGTGTTCATAGATGGAGCAGTCAGGATCCTACACCCACCTCATCACCAGGTGAAACTGCAGCAGTATTAAGGCATTGCTTAATATTTCTTTGCTTGCCCCCCAGGCCTGGAAGGTGGCCGGCTGCGATCCTGCATGTTGGGTGCTGTGCTGCGGAGCCAGGGCTCAACCCGGCTGCTCTCTGCTCTGGCCGCTGCCCTGTTGAAGGGGAAGCGCTCTCGGGCCGACGATGAGCAGGTAACACAACTGCAGCGATTGCTGGCTGGGCAGCTTGGCCCACAAGCCAAAACTGCCTGGTGCTACAGGACTGGGCTTGCCAGTGGTATGTGAAGTACAGATTTGAAAATGTCTGCTGATGTCAAGTCCTGTGTTTTCCTGTGCACTTGAAGTGTTGAGTCTGAACTTTTCAGTACCAGGTGCCTATTATTCATTAGCATATTCATTAAGCAAGAAGGAAGATTCATGTTTTAATGATAGTACGATACAAATTCAGTGTTTTCCAAAGCTATAAGGTTTTTTTTTCTTACCTTATTTCCCCCAATTTTTGTTTTAGAAGAAAATTTTGAAGATGTGTCGTCTTTTATAGTTTTGTTCTTCAGGAAAAGATTTAAATGGTTGAAAGTCATGTAATGTGTAACTGCAGAAAGCTTAGAGCTCCCTCGATGGGTGAGTGTGTTTGCTGGATGAGTTTGTCTGAAAATATATACATTCCACATGTAATTTCCAAAGTGATACTAACTTATCAAAATACTCTATCAAAACAGTTTTCCACATATATTAATCATATGCATGTTGGGGATAATGCAAATGTAAATTAACAATTTGGTGAACAATCTGAGCTAAATCCATACAGCCTTGATGTGTCACACTGTATCTCCACACTTTAATATAACTAAACAAAAGCTACAGAAATCTGTGAGGAAGAGAGAAATCCTGCAGTATGTATAGGTGTAGGCAGAAAGTACATAAGAAATAGTTCTGGGAGAAGGCTGAAAATGTTCATTTTGTTCATAGTAGTCATTCCAGAAATCTTAAGTTATCATTTTTCCAAAGTGCTGAGATTTCAAAAGCAGATTGGTACTGAATTTTCCCTCTTTGGCTATTTGTTGTTTCAGAAGGAAACACATCCTTATTACAATCTCACAGTGAAGATCCTTAAAGCAAGAAACATCCATGGCCTGGATCTCCGTAAGTCTTTGATTCAACCTACGCTCATATGTGTTCTTGTTCTGCAGACACCAAATCTCCACTTCTGTGGCTTGTGTCTAGGCTCTAAAGCAGTCAGAAGAGAAATGTTAATTTAATGTTAATTTTAAGGCTTAACAGGAAATGTGAAAAACTCAGGACTCAAAACTCCTGTGAAAAACGCATTTCCACTCAGAAACTAAGTTACAAGAATAGCAAGCTGAGAACTATGGCCTGTGTTCATGAGAACGGAATGAAAGTTGATTTAATACAGTTGTACCAGAGAATTCAATTGACTCTCACTGTGATCACAATCCCCTCACTTCACTGAGGCAGAATCACTTTTAGAAAAGCTTTAAAAACAGTTTCGATATGAATTAAGTGAATTAACTTGTCACTTCAGGCTTTAACAACTCTATCTAACAGCTATGATCCACCCCCCAACAAACAAACAAAGCATCCCAACTGCACCATCAAGACCCTCTATTCTCATAAGAGTTCCAGATAAGGCAGCCACCCTAACATGGGGGCCTGTACAAAGGATCTGTTGAAATTAACAAAAATATGGCTTCATTTTTTCCATGGATGACTTTTTAAAAGTAATTAAGATAGGGAAAACTTTTCTATGACTTCAGTCTCTTTTCTGAAGTCTCTTTTCAGGTATTCAACTTAGCTATTAAGATTTTGTCATTAATAGCACATGATATCAATACTACTGCATAAGTAAAATTCATTTTTAATGCTTTGTAGTTTAAATTGAATTTAGAATATTTGTATATGCAAAATTCTATTGTGTATGTCCAAAGCTTGAAATACTGAGGTGATGATGTAATCTGGCTAATGGGGTATGATAAGCTATGAAGAAAGCAATGACCTAATACAGTGACAACTGCTCGTTGTTTGTCTTCCCGTCCAGTGTCCAAGGCAAACTGCTATGTGGCAGTGGATCTTCCGACCGCATCTCCATTGACTTCTCGAACGCACCTAGTTTATAACTGCAGTGACCCAGAGTGGAATGAAGCTTTTAACTATAAAATCCACAATGCTGTGAAGGTGCTATTGAATTAATTATTTTATTTAGTGAATGGGCCCAATGCTGCATATAATGCTTGTCTGACCTCTGTGCTGAGTCAAAATCCCAAAAACCTTGATTCCTTGGAGGAAAGTGTGACTAGTTCTGCTGGTTTAGCAGGCTGAGCTGGCTCAGTGCAGCACAGCATGGGCAGCAGAACCAGCAACCAGCACTGGGGAGGGAGCAGAGCCCTGTTACAGGATGCAACACAGGACAGAGCCTTGATGGCTTACTGATGTAGGTTAAGCCAGCTCTATGGAGTTCAAGTGTTGGTAAAGGGCTCTATAGTCTGGAAAAAGCTTGGACTGGGAAAATGCTGGTATGGAGGAGGGAAGGTCTTGTTCTTTTAAGAGTGCGGTACTTTTTTTTCTCTGCCTGTCCTGCTACAACGTTGTTTATGCAGAACTAACTTTGCAGTGTTGCACAAAATCATCTTCACAGTATCACTAGCTCTAGTAGATGAAAGACTTGTCTGGAACTATTACCCCAAAAATCTTAAACTAAGGCAAGTCTGCATCCCATCTTCAAGTGACTGGGTATCTTCCTTCCTTTCACAAAGAAAAGCTAGGTGTTTGCTGGTCTGGAACATGCATTGGAGTTATAAAACATAGTTCTAGCAAGGTAAATGATACTTGAAAATAAAGGAACTAAACCAAATTATTTAGTAAGAATGCTTTTGTTCAGTTTGTGATTATATTAGACTTTTTCTTTTAGACCTATTTTGCTATAGACTCTCTATTTTTCTCCCACAGAATATTGTGGAGTTCACCTTCTATGATGCAAACGTTGTGCTGAGAAGTCATGCTGCCTCCATTACCTTTGATGTGGCAAATATTGCACCAGGCCAGAGTTTTAATCACACATTTGTGCTCAGTCACCAGGTGAGCATCTTTGCCTGGTTTCTCAATAGTGAGCAAGGTAAGTGCAGGAAGCAATGTGTAATCAGAACATGAGTTTGATATGACACAGCTGTGAAAGAGGCAAATGGGATCCAGAGGTGTATGAGATTGAGATATATTTGCAGTGCAAGAAGGGGATATTAATCTCACCTGACCAAAGCCTTGGCATAATCTCTTGTGTGATACATACAAGATGAACTTGCAACAAATGTATGGAAGAGTAAGTAGAGGAAAGGAAAACTTGACGTTTGAGAGGACACCAGATGACTGTATCTTAACTGCTAGTGAAAACCTAATATAAAGGCAACATGGAGAAGTTACTGTCCAGAAAATCCAACTCCTGATCTCTCAAGCTATGAAATATGTCTTCCAGTGTTTAGATGACCCATGTGTGTGTTTCTCTCTGTCTCAAGGCAAATGAGAAGAATGAAGAGTTGGATGTGGAATTTTTCTTGGGAGAAAGGTGAGGAACCTGCAAAATGCTGTTGAATATAAGAGTATTTATGACCTAGTGTTCTGCAGTTCATGGTGGTACTACTTAGCTTACTTGCTATACAAAAGAATTTGGTTGTGCATATGCCCATTCTGTTCCCTTCCTTACCAGAAGGTACAATTAAAGCACATGGTCCTGGCTGTCAAAGGAGCATATTAGTGTACTCAGAAATCATAGAATCAGAGAATCCTAAAGGTTGGGAGGGGCCGCTAGAGATCATCTATCCCTGTCCCCCTGCACATGTGGGGTCACTTAGAGCAGGTGGCACAGGATTACATCCAAGTAGATGTTCAAGATCTCCAGAGAAGGAGATTCCACAGCCACTCTTGGCAACCTGTTCCAGGGCTCTGTTACCCTGACTCTTAAGAAATTTTTCCTCAGGTTCCTGTGGAACTTTTGGTGCTTCAGTTTGTGTCTGTTTTCTGTAGTCCTATTGCTGGCAACCACTGGAAAGCGGCCGGCCCTATCCTCCTCACTCTCTCCCTTGACATATTTATATGCACTTACCAGATCTCCCTTCAACCTTCTCTTCTACAGGTTGAGCAGGCCCTTATCCATGTCTCTTATGTCTTATATCCATTCCATTTATATAATTCTATCAGAATATACCTAAAAAGCTCTTCCTTTTCACTTCTCACTCTACTGGTCAAACAACAGAAGAGCTCGATGAGTTGCACAAAATCAAGAGCCGTGGAGGGGAAAAAACACACAGCCAGAATACAGCAAATTATGAAGGAGAGAGAATCATAGTATTGAAGTTTAATCTCACTTCTATTTACCCTTCATTTTCACAGCACAGATCCCCCCACTGAAGTCATCACTAATGGTGTTTTGGTGGTAAGATAATTGTTTGTGCCCTAAAAGTGAATGTCTGTTGTGCTCTGAAAGTGTGTGTGTTGTACAGGCATCTCTTCAGCACTGATACAGATGCTCACATCTTCTTTCATACTCATAATATCTTTCAAATGCATAAAGAGACAGTGCCTTCTTGCAATGATTCTCAATCCATTTTTCATCAGGATACTTGCTGTATTTATAATAATATGACATAGATGAGACCTTGAGCTACGGGTATAGTAAACTTATTAGCCTGTTCCAAACATAGGCTGCTATATTTAATGGGAATGCCTTTAAATGGTATTTACCATAAGACTATTTCCTGAAAAGGTCTGAGCAAGTATCTCTAGAGTGAGCTGCATGTCACAGAAGTGAAAACTTCCTGTGCAGTTCTTGCATTAGGACGTCTGGGGTTTCTCTTAAAGGCCTTTTGAAAAGCCACGAGTGTTTGTGATTGAGACATTTTGAATCTCACTCAAGGAATGTGACAGTTAGAAATGGAAGTAAAACTTGGAAATAAGAGATTGCAAAAAGGAACTTTAGGGCCAGTTGTGAGCACAACAGTGTTACTGTTGCACAGTAGGCATATTCTGCAGGACCTATGGGCAAATTTCTTGAAAACAGTATTTTTTCTTTCTTTGGGTATGTCATTCAATAACTTACAATTTATAATACTCTTTGTACAGTGGGGAAATCAACATAGCTCTGTAATCAAAAATTAAGGTCTTACAGCTCTCACTTTTAACATAGGCTCATCCTTGCCTGTGTGTCCAAGGCACTGTGGATAAAAGCGAGACAAGCCAGTGGTTAATACAGGGTAAGTCCACCTGTGCCTTGTCGTGCCCCATGCTCTTCAGCATCTGTATGTGGAGCAATATGGGGCACTCAACTTCCCTGGTTAATAAGTTCTGTCTAAGGAATGATTGCTGCTATCAGGAGTCATATGTTACAGTTTTCTCTGTCTGGTTTTGCACCCTTCACTGTGTCTGAACCTCCCAGAAAACTGCCAGGTCCACCTCTCCTTGCCTGGGTCCTTTGAGCGCTGGTCATCCACCTCTTGTAGTGCTGAGTCAGAGGAGAAAAGGAAGATCCCTTTTGTCTTCCACGTGGACAGAGAAACCCACCCAAAGCTGCTCTTGGATCTGCTGCAAACTACACCTGTGATAGAGGTGAGAAATTGCCTCCACATTTCAAGCTTGTATTGAAGCCAGGTCCCTGGCTCTGGCAAGCAAGCCTGTGTCTTGAAGAACATCTCTACTGGGGACTGCAGGTGGACAAATATTGTTAGAAACAAAAGTGATCAAGGGTCAATACAGCTCTATCACTTCTCAAAAATATGTTGCAAAATTGGAACTGTTTATATCAACTCCTGCAGTCTTGCATTCTACTGCTTAATGGCAGGTTTCTATTGGTAAACTGTGGTATGTATATCCTATGCATCCAGTGAAAGTTGAGATGATTATATCAGTTGCAGGTCAAAAAATCCAGAGTTTTCCTGGATAAATGTAGGGAGAGGGAGAATTGTTTTGCTTGGAATATGGTAATGAATAGAAGTATTCCTTAACTTGAAATGAGACTGTCAGAGGTTGCATATTCTTACGGGAGACTTGCTGGAAGCTGACCACCAACCTTGGAGTACTTCCATACCACTAATGCTGAACAGGATTTTACTGTGATTGTGATGTGCAGCTGCTGTGGCTCAGACTTGAGTGTTATAGCTCAGGTCTCGTAGAGGCTACGCTGCTGAGGGCTCAGCAGTGTTTAAGTTGGCTCATCTGAATGCAGGTGAGTGGATGGCAACATGACAGGTTTTTTTTTCTGATTTGAAATAGAAAGATGAGGTATTTTTACATGTTTTAACAGTGCAATGTAGAACTTTGACTGCCACAAGTTCCTTGTTGGCAAATATACTTGGTAGTGTTTGTGCTCTGTGATGATGGGAAGATGCATCTGTAAGCAGTGATCGAAATGTCTGGGTCTGAATTCAGTGTTTTGCCTTGAAGGAAGGATGGAGTGAAGACTTGAAAATGCACACTGAGCATTTAGGAATGGCATCCATACCCGTCTCCACACTTCCTCAGGGACAGGAACTGGAGTTTAGTGTTCTGGTAGGAAAGGTAAGGCTTCTTTTTCTATGTGTGGGAGTTTGGGCAGTAGAAAATGACAATAGCTTTTCTTGTTTTTTAAGTTCCCTATTGAGCTTATTGCTTTATTCTGAACTGAGGCTAGCAAATGGGCAATGCAGGGATTGAATCCCATCTTGTTTCCCCTCCCACTTTCTTATTTTTTGACTCCTCTTCCCTCAAGACGCTTTGACAAAATAATATAGCTCAATACCAAACACAGAGACATGGCTCAGACACACATGAGGAAAGTGCATGGCTTTTGTCTTATCCCACTACTGCTAGACTGAGGCAAAAGCTCGGCTCTGGGCTTTTTAATGCAGAACATGATGTTAAGTTTCTGAGGCTCCTTCATATTTTCTTACAAGAAGCTATTAGGAAATTTTGTGAAATTATTTTTGTGGCATGCTGTTGCTCTTTTTCTAGGGACAAAGTGTGGATATGACTTTGAAGGTTGAAGAATGGTGAGTCAGTAAGACAGAAATTCCTGGAAAAAATATGGAAAACATACTCCTTACAATAAATTTCCTAGATTTGACAATCAATTTAGTTCAAAGTTGGGCAGAAAAAAATGTTTTAATAGAGTTATTTCTCTTGTTTTCACTTCCACATTACTGTTTGAAATGAGAGTTTAACTGAGTTGTCACGTTTATTTTCACTGCAAAGAAACGTAAAGCATTTTGACATCTTGGGACTGAACTAAGGAATTTTTCATTACAAAAGAAGACCTTGACAGAAAAACTGTTCTTCTATTTTCCAACCCCTTCAGAAGTGAGAAACCTTTCTAAATAGCACTCAATCCTAATTGATTTCATTATATAATTATTGTAAGTATAGTAAATTTATATATACATAAGGTTATATTAAATATTAGGCTATTGTATATATACTGATATGTAACATATAAATATGTATACTAATAAAATACTATATTATAAGATATACTAATATAATATAAAGGATGTTATGCTCTGTTATGCCCCTCCTGCTTTTTTTCCTGAACACAGTTTTGAAGATCTTGATGTGCGCCTTGGTTTTAATCTCTGTAGAGGAGAACAACAATTTTTGCTCAGAAGGAAAGAAAGATCTTCTAGAGCACTAAAGAAGATATTAAAGTTGTCAAAAGCACCTTTGAGAAGTGAGGTATGTGGGTGTTTTCTAATAATAGAAGCCCATTGTAGGAATGTTTGAGTTATTTTTGCATTTCTGTTTTTTGTTTTTATTTTTGTGTCTCATAAGAGAAACTGTAAAAATGAACCTTAAGCTACAATGGTGCTGGATACATAAAAGTTGTTATATGCACTCTATTATTCACATGTCATGCTTCTCCCTGTTTTTCATTGCTCTTGTCATGTAGGTCCCGACAGTGGCAGTTGTGAGTTCAGGAGGTGGGGTGAGAGCCATGACTGCTTTCTATGGCCACTTGTTAGGTCTCCAGGAGCTTTCTCTGTTGGATACTGTAACATATGTGTGTGGAATTTCAGGATCCACCTGGTATGTATTATAGATTTTAGTTTGTGATAACTCTGTTTTGATCACCCCTGTAAGTACAAACTTGTTTTCTTATATATTGGCTTTTATTGATGAGTGTGATTTAATGGTTTGCCTTTATGCGTCTTTCATCATTGGCAAACTTAATGATCATGGATATTTTACAAATGTTTCTATGTACTAAGATGTATCTAGTGAGCTACTGAAACCTGTTTTCTTTAAGAGAATCTCATGTTCCCTGAAAGTCAGTGTTAACTTGAAAGCCAGCTAAGTGATGTACGATAAAACTCAGTATGACAGTAAATTCCTTTCAACCTTTGTAAACTGCCTTCATTGCAAGATAGTGATGGCAGTAAAACAAAAAAGTATACTTTTTTTTTTCCAGTCACAATGTGGTGGTGTTATTTGTTAGAGGGTTACTGTCTTGTATTCAAGCTAGCTGAAAATCTGGTGACTGTTACACTAGGTGTTTGTGCAAACTCTATGAAGATCCTCACTGGTCCCACAAAGATCTGCAGGAGGCCATCAGCATCGCCCGGGAATTTGTAACCAGCAGCAAGGCGAGAGCTTTTTCTGCAGAGCAGCTGGTGTATTACTTCCAGCAGTTATGGTTGCTGGAGAAGGAAGGACAGAATGTCACCCTGACAGATTTGTGGGGTCTCATAATAGAATATTTTTTGCATCAAAAGGTAACGAGTTATATGTTTGAATTCAACTTTCTCTTAAGTCTCGCAGAAAAGCTGCTTGAATTTTTTTTCCAGAGATGAAACATTTGCTTTGCAAAATAAATGAATGTCTGAAATATTAATCAAAGTGATTAATATATCAGGAGAATCATAAAGTATTCTGTATACTGAACGCTTATGTAGAGGTAACAAATCTTCATATCGTATCTTGTTATCTAGAGGGACTCAAGGCAATTAGAGGGATCAGGCAATTATACTTCGTGCTCTTTGGTTATCTTAGTAATAGTGATGCCTGTGTCAGTCAGAATGCAGCTATTGACCATCATAGCCAAAATCTGTGTCAAAAATTTAAAAAAAAGTCACAAAACAACACCAACAAAAAACCCAAACAATTGGGGAAGAGTCAGATTGAAACACTTCACTCTGTGATACCATATAATTCAATTGCACAGGTGTTGCTCTCTGTGCTTGAGTGCACAAGTTGCCTTCTGATGAAAATTGATTCAACTATGCATCATGAATAATACTATTAAAATTTATAATCTGTAGCTTTAGAAGTTAGCTGTAAAATGCAGTGTAATTTTTTGTGTTTATTTTTGTTTGTTTTTGTTTTTTAATCACTTACGTATTCATCACTTCCTTTGGCCAGTTCTTTGAAAGTTTCTCTCTCTTATGGTATGTCCAGGCAATTAAGTTGTTGGGAAACAAGATAAAATGAGATTTCAGAGTGCACTGGCTACTTTGCAGTGTCATTCCTTGGGTGTCTTTTTGCCATTATAAAGGACCGACCTCATACAAGAGGGATAAGTTCCTTAATCTGCTCTGGGTGAAGTCACGTAGATGTTGTGTTTTAGCTCGCGCAGAGGAGTGCCCTGTGACAAATGCTTAGGTGTGCCCTGAACCTGTGAGCTTTGGGTAATTAATGACCGGGCATCTTAGTTCTGTGATATTTTAAGAATAAGAGGAGAACATCAATTTAAAAATGACAGAGTACATGAAAATGAGTTTTCTTGCTGTGACCAGGAGAACCCGCAGACACTTTCTGACCAGCAGGCAGCCGTAAGGTGGGGACAGAACCCCTATCCCATCTATGCAGCTATCAATGTGAAGCCCAATGTGGACAGCAGCATGTTTGCAGGTATCTACTTAAAATGTATAGATAACATTGTTTTGCCCCAGGTTTAAAGATCTGTTTTTGAGCACAGGCTGAACTTATGGTGTTTCAGTACCTAATGTGTTCGTTTGCCAACACATAGAGTTGAAGAGTAGTATTTATAAG
Organism: Rhynchotus rufescens; assembly: GCA_032273925.1. Taxonomy (NCBI): domain Eukaryota; kingdom Metazoa; phylum Chordata; class Aves; order Tinamiformes; family Tinamidae; genus Rhynchotus; species Rhynchotus rufescens. The sequence continues at coordinate 1,915 of JAVCKT010018120.1, read as the reverse complement.
TTTTATAATGATAAGTTTTATAAGAAATTATAAGTTTTTGTTTGTTTCTGAACACCTTAAAATCATGTCCTGATGAAGTAAAAGAAGGTGATATATTTTTAGTATTTATCATTTTTTTGGTCCCCCAAACCACTATCAGTCCAGCAAATTGGTGTTCAGAATCAAGTGGTGGACTGAAACTGTCACTACAAAACTATCCTTTGATGAAAGGATAGTCATGCTCTTCACCGTATTCTGACCTTCCTAGTAATATCAAAATGCAGGATTAGTGAGCAAGTCGTATATAATTACAGTGTGATTCTAATGTCTCTTTTCAAGAAGCAGAATCCACTGCCATGGAAGATACAGGCTAGGAAAAATTTTCTTTTATCTTAATTAAGAGATTTAACATATGATGACAAAAGGAATTTTGCTGTGGAGGTTATGAGTAGCTTGTCCTCACTAAATGTTTCCCATTGTAATAGGAAAAGAATTTAAATTTGAAATATTGATCTTGATTAACTCTTTTCCCAGAATGGTGTGAGTTTACACCCTATGAGTTTGGTATTCACAAGTATGGAGCTTTTATCCGCTCAGAAGACTTTGGCAGTAAATTCTTTATGGGGCTGCTACGTGAGAAACGTCCAGAACCCAGGGTTTCCTTTTTGCAAGGTAGAGTCTGAATCATGATATGTAACTACTTGATTTGGCATGAGTTAAAATAGCTCTTTAAAATTGCACTTTTTCTTTACAGCTTTACGTATCGTTGCTACTAAAAGCAGCATATGCTAATACTATTTCCAGCTTGCTTAATTGAACAAGGCTCCTCTTTGCATTAGGGTATTTGGTACCCAGATTTTTAACAGTAACACAATAATTCTGGTAAAAGAAAAATGTGTTCATTTTGTAAGTTAAAAGCTAGTTAGTGCTTAGAATTTTCTTATTTTCATGACTTTCCTTTTTCTTTTTCTTTCAGGAATATGGTCAAGTGCATTTGCTGCAAACCTAGAGGAAATTTGGAAAGAGGTGGTTTCATCAAAAGTTGGCTTTATAGAATCTCTGAAAGCTGCCATAGAAAGCTTACGTAAAGATTCTTAAAATCATATTATAAAGTCTTGAACTAGTTTATTCCAGCAAGTAGTTTGTTGTAATAGCCTAACAGTATGCACCAAGAAAGATATAGCAAGGGTTTAAGAACTGCCCATTTGATAAATAGTTTTATTTTATTTATAGAAAGTAATAGTGCAGAGTATTGCTGATGAGAAATATAGAGCAATACAACTCATACTCTAAGGATACAACTCATACTCCAAGGATAAATTGTTCATTTAAGAATAGAAATGGAAACTGGCCGATGCTATTGCTATAAAGGCTTAAAAAGTCTACTTTGACTCAACTGTAATTGAGTCAAAGGGCCAGTGAGGTCGGGCATTGTGTAGCAATCCATGTTTTTAATATTTTAATCTTATATATTATCTAAGATATTATCTAAGTCCCCATTGAGTCTAAAATGTCAAATGTTGGAAGCTAGGGGCAAAATGATCATAGGACTGTGAATTTGTCTCGAACTTTGTGCATCGTTTTTGCAGATGAGATGCACGGACATCAATATCCAGATACTTCCCACTTTGAGACTCGGATGGTTATGCCAGAAGGAGCTATTTCAAGCTTATTTCAAGATTTTTCCAAGTATCGTTTTTCCTCTGGAGAAAACGTGAACTATATGCGTGGATTGTATCTTCACAAGGACTACCTAAAAAACAAGGAGTTTGTAGCTTGGAAGGGTACGTAACACAGTATGAGCAGAAGCCAAGGGATTCAGGACAGTAAGGAAGAGCATGATAGCAGTTGTTAGTATTACATGTGTGCATCACCCAACAGTGTGCATATGAAATCCTGAAAAACTAAAACAGAATGGCCACAAAGAAAACTCATC
>JAVCKT010018119.1:0-25561 GCA_032273925.1 Rhynchotus rufescens | reverse complement strand
AGCATAGATTCTCTTTCTACGATGGCACATTTAAAGCCATGCAGATGTGTGGAAATCAGACTTGTGGGGTTGGTTGGACATCTTAAATCCCCTCCAAATTGAGGTAACTTGAATCCCATACTGTTTATAAAGGTAGCAATGAAGGGAACTTTTTTGTGTGTCCTTGCTGTTTTGTGGATATTAACAGAGAAATAATGGGCATTGGAGGATGAGTAGGTTGTGATCTGGTGTAAATGTGGCTTTAATTGTAAAGGCAGCATAAGTGCTCCCTTTAGATTTGTATTTGTAACCTCAGAGGCAAAAACAGAGCCTGCCCAAACAATGCTTTCATCTGGCAGCTTAATTGATTAATTGATTAACTGTGATAACAGCATAGGAAAATCTGTAAAGCAGCCGTTCACCTACTGCCTTGTCTATTGCTGTCATCTCAGCCCACTCGCAGGGACTTGATCCTGTTGCAGTGCAGTTAACAAATGTGGCCAGACTCGGTTTAGAAACAGAAAGACCAGGAAATCAGTGATGGGACAGGCATGTTTTGGTAAATTTTATTCTGTTCTTTAGGTCTCAGTTTGAAGAACTCTGTGCTGACTTACTGCAAAGGATAGAGGTGCCTCTGCTTTCACTGATGGAGCAAATACAGCTGAAAGTGGAGGATGTGACAGCTGTGGAGATTGTTGGAGGAGCAACCCGCATTCCTGCTGTCAAAGAGAGAATTGCTAAATTCTTTGGCAAGGACGTCAGTACGACACTGAACGCAGATGAAGCCATAGCTAGGGGCTGTGCTCTGCAGGTAGGATATTGGCAGTGCTTGATTCCTTACACATCAGTTTTCTGGGAGCACTCATTTGGAGAGCTAATGAAGCAAGCGGTTAGGGGAAATGTTAACAGGCCCCAGAAAAGATCCTTGTTAAGAGTGGTGCCTTTAAATGCAGGCAAGGAAACATACTCTTGTTCACTGATCTCCCTGTGGAACTGTGCTGTTAGTTCACAGTACTTCTGTGTGGCATGCTATTTTATTAAAAGTACTATCTTTTTTGAGCAAAACACTTCTTCCTTTTCTGTTTTACTGATTCTCTTACTGCTTTCTCTTCCCTTTTTTCTTTAACTGATCTTACTAATTGCTTTCTCTTGCAAGCAGTGAATTCTCTGCAGGGAAGGATGCAGGACCTGTAAGATTTTCTCTTAGGGCTGGGTAGTGCAGCACTTCCATTCTTTGCAGTCTTGCTATTTCTTCAGACTTCATTTTCACAAAGCATAATAAGAGTAAAAACTGACATTCCTAGATTAAATGTTTGTACTCAGAATAACTGGGTTGTCTTAAGTGGGCCAAATGTTCCACCAATTCAAAGAGTGTAAATAACTCTATAGGAGACTTTTGTATTCTTGCCTGTTTTTAATGACATCTGTTAACTCACCTGACTTTATTTTAGTCAATGCAGTTCTCATTTTCCTCTGCTTATAGAAAGATGTTTTAATACGTTGGGAAGGGAGTGGTGGGCAGCAGGGAGCCGAAAGTTAACAAGCTGTAATACGTGTCTGTTTCCTTTTAGTGTGCAATTCTTTCCCCAGCTTTTAAAGTGAGGGAATTCTCTGTGACAGATGCAACACCATTCCCAATATCTCTGTTGTGGAACACAGAAGCTGAAGACACTGAAGGGTAAGTAGCTCAAAATACGGTTTTCAGAACATTCTGGTCTTCAGCATCCAAAGATAAGGTTCTTGATTGTGTTGGAATTATCATCTTGACAATTTAATGCAGAGCTTGTGTAGGTTCTGCACTGGAGACTGACAGCAGGTTTCTCTATAAAAGCATGTGTTAGTTTTAGCCAGAAATATCCTCATAGCTTTTAAAATTAAAAATTTAGAACTTCAATAAGCTGTCAGTTAATGTCTTGTTTCCTTATATTTCCCACATCTGTGATATTAACTGCATGAATGAGAACTCTTTCTTTTTAACTCAAGGACTTCCTAATGTCTACATTAATTACTGCTTTAGTGGGAACATTATGAATTATGTAAATGTTGTCACCTTCTGTGGATATTGCTTGTCCAGTTGAAAGCAGAAGTGAGAGTTTAACCTGTCTGTGGTTTCATTGACTTGCTTGACTGGAAGGGAGAAGAGATTTCTTATAATGACAATGTCTTAAGACAGTGCTGTTAATTATGTCACACCCTTGGGAAATGCAGTTTTTGCTGTTTAGGATGTACAGAGAACTAAATTATACTTGATAATTTAGGGAGAATAGTAGAGGGACCTGTTCATTCTTTTTTTCCCATGTTCTCTGTAGTTCAGATTTTGGTCTTGATATCTTCCTTCTGGGAAGTCACCTTGGATTGTTAACCTGTAGTTTGCTCTCAGAAGCCTCTGAGCTACCAAGTGAAGCACGTCTCATGTTTAGGTTACTAGATAGCTCTTCCCACAGTTAAGAGACACAAAATAGTTGGAAATTAGGAAGGATCAGACTGACAAAACGAGAGGACAGTCTAGAAAAAGAACCAAGCTGTGGGCTATGAAAGTTCCCCTCCTGCTTCCTTCTTCCCTTCCACCCCCTCCTTTGCTTCTTTCCTAACTCTGCACTTTCTCTCAGCTCCCCTGTCATATCAAGGAAGGAATAATAATCTGGTGTCAGGATTCTCAGCTGAGCCATAGAACACAAATGAGTAAGGAATTAGCAGGGCTATAATTAGTTTTTTGAGTCTAACTGAGGAAGGGTGCAAATTGTGATTTAAATTATGCTCTTCCAAGCTCTGAGTAACATCTTTGGAGGAAACAAATTTTGCAGGTCTGGTGATTGTCTGTCACTCAGGATTCCACCTACATCTATCTAAGCTTACTTGGTTCGGAGACTTGGATCAAGAGTGAAGTAGGGTAATTTGGCATCACAGGACATAGTGGTAGATCCTTTCCTTTCACTTCTGTTGTTTGTCCCACCACCCCCATCCCATCTTCCTAAGCAGTAGCAAAGACTTTACTGCAAGTGTCCTGAAAGGTAAATTTGTCAAAGCAGGGTGTTGTTTCTCTGAAAGGGTTTTCATTTAGGGTTAGAAATTGTCAACTAAAATATTTTAAGACTGATGTTTTCCCTTAATTCTAGGGTCCATGAGGTGTTCAGCAGAAATCATGCAGCACCATTCTCCAAAGTCCTTACCTTCTATAGGAAAGGACCATTTGAATTAGAAGCTTTTTATTCTGATCCTAATGGAGTCCCATATCCTGAGACAAAAATTGGTAAGTAATCATTCTGAAAATGATGCCATTTCACATTGCTTGACATCAAGTATTGATCTTAACCCTGCAGTAGGAACATGCTGCATTATGTTACAGTACAGCTGTGTGATAGACATTTAATCTTTTATATCTGGAAGACTCTTTATTTTCAGCATTTCATAGGTGACAGAGTTTAGGTTTTGCTTGGTTTCAAAAGATACCTCAGTGTGAACAGATGAGGGAACTAGAAAAGAATGGCCAGGACTAGAATGGGACTATAACAGCAAGAGAAGCTTCTTAACTTCATCTGATCCTCTTCTCTGCCTTTCATTAAAGGAAGCTAGGAACTGTGTATAGAAAACTTGAGTATGAATTATCTAGTAGCAGTGAAACCATTCAACTCTTGAATTACTAGTATTGCAGTTTTCTGCACCTGCTGGATTTTTCCCTTAATATTGGGTAAGTTTTAATCAAGGCAGTCTGAGACCTTGGCAGCTACAAGACTATGGTGGTGATTTGAATTGTATTGGTGGCACTTATAAACAGCTAGTTTTGACAGTTTAGAATGCAGAGACTTTGACTATAAAGATGGGTCGGTCAAATACTATCTCTTTAGTACTAAACATGAAATCAATGTTAAGTGTTTGCATAGTAGGATTAAGAAAGAAGATTGTTACTAATTGTCAGGTAACTGCTTGTTTTTGGTAGGCAGTTCAATAGCTATTACACTATATTTTCAAGATGGTATAAAGAACGACAAATCTCTCTTCCTAGGAAAACAATTTTCCTGTTCTGTTTGTGTTTGGTTATTTGTTTTTTTTCTCATTTGTTTATTTGTTTATACTCAAACTATGCATTAGTTAGGTACACAGCAATTCTATTGGCTAATAGTACATCTACGTTATATTAATCATTGGAATGGTAGTATTAAAGATGGACTTTATACTTTGGAAGTGGTTGGGAGAAATACATAAGGCAAAAGCATCTCCATCTGGATAGATGATACTTTGTCTAATATATAATGCACTGTAAGGTTAAATGTATTTATTCTAACGGGAGCCATCAATTCTTTTCCTTATTTTGAAGTAAATTGTAGAGTGGTTTCACTCCTGGTCACAAAAATCAAATACTCTATGTCTTAGAAACTAACAGAGTATTTTGTACTCACAGAAACAGACTTCCATTTCCATAATTGTTATTGTAAGAACCAACAGTAGGATTTGTCTGTCCAATTCTGTGGCTTTGAAACTGAAAATGGAATTTGAAAGCCAGGTGTGTTTGAGCTTGCCCGATCACTAACTCTTTGCTCAAAACAAAGTTGTTAATAGCTCCAAGTGATCCTGTGGAATCTTTCTAAAGAGAGGATGGGTCTCAAGCCCAGTGTTACTGGATTTGCAAGAGAGGTTTACAGCCTTTAGACTAACCCTATAAAGCACCTATAAATGCATGAGATCAGATCAGACCAGATCTGATGACAACAGAGGGGTGCATGTGAGTGTGATGAAACCAAAGAATTGCTACTTGGCAGTTACACAAGTGTCATAATCTCCAGGTTACTGTTCTGGTGACAAATAACCATGGAGTAGGATGAAAACAACAGACAAATATTGTAAGTTAATGTCAAAGAGATCTGACTTTTCATACGCATTTAAAATAGCGATCTGTCTGTTTCTTCCTGTCATGATGCTCATTTCAAGTATTACAGTGGCTGCAAACTGCATTCTCCTTCAGAGCAAAACATATTAACAGGTTTATATGGATGTTAGAAACCATTTTTATGCTTTCAAAAGTGCTGTATCTATACCAGATAAAGTATATTTAAAAAACTGTTCCTTAAGCCAATTCCAAAATTTGCATCACAGACAGCACAACTATGGGGGAGGATGAGCTTTACCTAGGGTATTGATTCTGTGTCACTGGTGTCAGGAAAAGCTACCCTAGCTGAAGAAAACAAACATTGTTTTCCCTTTTAAGTTGTAAGCAAAGATATGCTAATATATTCAGCCCAATTTTGTGTCTTCAGTACCATTAACTTCATTTTGGAGTCTAAGATGTAGCCAAATGGTAAGGGATTGTAAAGACTTTCAGAACTTACTGCTGAAGTTCTGTTTTCAAGTCTATCAAGATAGATTCTAAAAAGAGCATTCAATTTTGTTTTGGATTTGTGGGCTGAATTTTACAAACCTAAAAGCTAAGAGGAAAACATATCCTTAATACTAAGCACAGCTGACATTAAGCCAGAAAGATGGGCCTAAGAACCTGCAGTGATGTTTCTAGAAGGAATCTTTGAGCAATGAATCAGCTTTGTCACCTTAGTCAAATACATAGATGGTTTTTCACATGAGAGAAGGGTGTCACCTAACTGATATTACCTAGTTATTTCTGCCATGTGAATATCTTCTGTTTTTAGGTAGGTATGTTATACAGAATGTGGCAGCCCAGAAGGATGGAGAGAAGTCCAAAGTCAAGGTGAAAGTCCGTGTCAATACTCATGGCATCTTCAGTGTGTCTACTGCATCCATGGTAGAGCCAGTTAAAAATGAGGAGAGCGAAGATGTCACCGTCGAGACTGAGGTCGAATCTCAGGACCAGAGGCCTCCTGAAAATTCAGATGATGTGAGTTGATCTTTTCTCGTGCATCAGTGTCCTTACTGATGGAAGTGCATTCTGCTGTTAAATACTTAAGAACTTTTTAAGGAGGCAAAGTAAGGTTAAGATGTGCAGGGCTGTCAGGAAAAAAAAAAATCCTTCATAAAAATGGGAAAAATGTAATGCTGCTATCCTGGAAAAAGAAGTGTGTATTTTGAAATGAATTGTAGAGCCTTTTCAGAAGGTGCTAAGTAACCTCTAATCCAGCCTAATGGCAACAGGAGGGTTACTTGGAGTGGGCTCTTGCAGCTGCTTTAGTTATCTGAGTGCTCTGAATAGCAGAACTCAGTTTGGAGCGTGTGTCATCCCTGCTCCCTGTGGTGATGGGGTTTGCTTAAAATCTTGTATATTAGCCAAGTTTTGAAACTTCTTATGAAAGAGAACTGGATGGTTCTGCACTATCGAAGGAGGGGGGACAGTGGGGAATACTGCAGTACTGTTACTTTGGACGTGATGTTTTAAGAATTTCTGAGGGGATGAAAAGCTGCGAAGCTGTGACTCAGTAAAATAAAAGCCACTTTGAGTAAAAGACAAGTGGTAGCATGCACACACACGCAGGTTTTAAGCTGTGAGCCTGGCACTGGCATCATTTTCACTAAGTCCTTCGTGACTTGTGCCTAGTTTGTATCGTTGTTAGTTAAAGCATGTATGTCTGCGTGTGCACAGAATGCTTCTAGGGCACACACTGTAGTATGTGTGTCAGCAGTGAAGTGCCCTATAACTTTTGTTAGGTACAAGTGCACATGCCTTCTACATCCTTTGTGCCTGGGCTTTCCTTTCAGAAAAATATCCAGCAAGAGAACAGTGAGGCTGGAACACAGTCCCAGGTACAAACTGATGGTCAGCAAACGCCACAGTCTCCCCCTTCATCAGAACCTCCCTCTGAAGAAAACAAAATCCCAGATGTCAAGAAAGTGAGTGACCCTTTAACTCTGTTGAAATTGTTGTACTCGATTATGGTGGCATTTAAGATGGTGACATACTCCAGAAAAGTAAGGAACTCGGTGCTCAGGACCTCTTTCCTTTCTATTTGCTTTTCGTTATGGAAAATGATCTGTATAGATTTTAATGATTTTTTTCAAAAAGCTGAGAAAATTCATGTAAGGCGAAAGTCTCTCTGCCACATCCCTGTCTATGCAGTGTTGCAGACCTAACTGGTTTAGGTTGCAGAAATTCCACTTTATTTAACAGCTCTTAGAGACCAAGCTTGTTAGACCTGCTGAGAGAAGCTGGAATTGTGGATTCTTAAACCTAAGAGTTTCCTCCTTCCTCTTAGGAGGAAACTCTTAATGTGGGTGAAAAAACAGTATTTACACAATATTTCTAGTAGATGGCTTCTATATGAGATGGAAAGTGGTGGTTTTCTTTTTTTCCCCCACTTCTGGAAAAACTGCAGAGATGGATTATATATCTGGAAGATGCCCTTCCTGTTGCTCAGTACTATCCGTGATTAGACTGTAAACAATCTAGGATAAAACATAAGCCCTGAAAGGGAAGATGTCCCACAAACATGTATTGAAAATTATGGAGAAAAAAAAAAAAACCACAAAATCTCTGCATGTTCTATCCAGGAATATTTCTGCCCATGTAAGTGTTACATCATCACAAGGAAGTCAGGAGTTTTATCTTATTTTTCTTCTCTCCAACTCAGACAAATGAGAAGAAAGGGGATCAGCCTCCAGAAGCTAAAAAACCCAAAATAAAAGTGAAAAATGTGGAACTGCCTATTGAAGCTAACTTGGTTTGGCAGTTAGGAAAAGATCTCCTCAATATGTATATTGAAACAGAGGTGAGTTAGTGTGGTGAGGCTGCTTTCTTGATTACAGTTATTTAACATTTCTCTGCTTTTTATGGCAACCTCTGATCTTCTAATGTAACACTGAAATGCAGACTGACACCTAATTTTCCATGAGCTAATGCACTGTCCAACATTAACATGTGGCTAACAAAGGTTAATCCAAAAAAAAAAGTGTCATTTATAGTGATAGCATCAGAACAGTATTCCCTGCTAAGAGCACGGATTGGTTCAAGCTGCTTAAATCTAGAAAGGACATCTCATTTCTTCAGGTAAGTCCACTATGTAACTATAGGAACACTAGCAGTTATGTGAACCAAGGCCTCTGGGGGACTGTTTCACAGAAGCCATGCTTTCTATGATGCCATTTTAATACAGATAGCTAAAACTCTTTTCTGATAACATGCAGGGTAAGATGATTATGCAAGACAAACTGGAAAAAGAAAGAAATGATGCAAAGAATGCAGTGGAGGAATATGTGTATGAGTTTCGAGACAAGTTGTCTGGACCATATGAAAAGTTCGTTTGTGAAAAGGTAGGTTATAGCCTCAAGAGCTGCTCTGAAAACATTATTATCAAATATATATTCTGTATTACTTGGTTAAGCTTTATCCTATGCGTCCTGGAAGTAGCTGAAAATCATTCCTTATTTAAATGATGGCTGTGACTGATCAAGAATTAGGTTCTCAGTTTTGTATTTGGCATATAGCTCTGAAAGCAAATTTTGTCATCAGAGGAGAAAAATGTTAAAGTTGAAAATGGAAGCTGTATTACAGTATCTATAACCAAAGATGGGCATTTCACTACATAGCACTATCTGAGGCAACCAGTTGCAAGTGCTGCCTGTGCTGCAGACTTGTGTATTTTCAATTTAAGAAGCTGGTATGATTTAATTGCCTTAATGAAGCAAAAGCTGCAGTTTTCCTTCAAGAAGCTGAGACTTAATGCTTATATTTAACTGTCCCGTATCTATAAAACATAGTTGATTCATATTGTGATGCTCAGCCTGTTGAATTCTTACACACAGGATCTGCAAGGGTTCTCTGCACTCCTAACGGAGACAGAGGGCTGGCTCTATGAAGAGGGTGAGGATGAAGCCAAGCAGGTGTATGTAGACAAATTGGAAGACTTAAAGGTAGGTCTGTTTGTATGCCCAAAAAGCAAAATTTTCTAAATACCACAAGAAATGGTGTTAATGGCTCATAATGAACTCTGTAATACATGAGAAATGCTTTTTCTAGAAATTAGGTACTCCAATTGAAATGCGCTATCAAGAAGCAGAAGAGCGACCGAGGCTGTTAGAAGAACTGGGACACAGGCTCCAATATTATGCTACGATAGCTGGGGAATTCAGGAACAAAGTAAGTGCCCTGGTCTTTCTTTTACACAGTATTTCCCTGAGCCCCACCGGCTGGCAGAGACTTCAAAGTCACTTTCAGATGACCTGCAGTTTCTTATTGTATAAAATGCATTGTATGCGATGAAGTTAACACCATAAAAATGTCACCCAGGACTCAGCTGCAGTTGCTTTATATGTTTCTGGATATTTTCAGACACAAAAGGATGTTCTCAAAAGAAGTGAAGGGTAGACGGTAGCCTGACTACCGATCTCTTAAAAGATAATCTGATTTCTTTGAAGGTATACATTAAAGCTGTACTCCTTTTTTTTTTTTTCCTTCTTCTTCTTTTTTCCTTTCTCTCCAGGAATGGATATTCCATTCCTGTGCTAGTTGAGAAGCATGAATGTAAAGGACAGATCAGGACAAACTAAAATAAAAGATATGTCACTTGATGTATATGATGTTACCCCTTCTTGTCACTGCCATTTGAAAATGCCTTTCTTCATATGCTTCTGAAAACTTAGTCCATGGCTTTCCCCTTACCAGTTTAGGGCAGCTCACAACATTCAGACTCATTAAATTTGACATTGAGACTTAAAACAGAAACAATTTGTCTTAACAGACATTAAGTTTATAAAAAACATTAAGTGAATAACACAGTAATATTATATAGTCCTGAAATAACTAATATCATTGAATACAACAGCTTTAAGATTCAAATCCATTTTCTGAATTCCCAAACAAAATCATAGCTTGTGCTACTGGGTTAGTTCCTTGACTAGTTACTTGCGTAGCTGTTAGGCTGGCTCTGTGGGGAATGTTCCCAAAGCTGAGGCACTCTGAGCACAGCAGAGTGGCACCATCTGGACTGCTCTGGGCCCTCTTAAGACTTTCCAGAGAGAGAAGGCAATTTCCTTCAGCAGTCATTACAAATGTCATGTTATCTTATTGCATGAGCAGCCTGTGAAGCCTGGAATCCCCTCTCTGAACTAACTCTCTTGCTTCATTGTGTGGCAAAGGAAGCTTTATTTTGACATCTGTATTTCTTGGTCTGTCTTGCTGTAATAGATCTGACTTGTTGCCAACTTGCGTTTATTTTCAAAACCAATGAAGATACTAAATAGTAATTAATTGGGATAGTCTTGTCATAACTTGATGGCAGTGAACTTGGTATTATTAACTCATCTCAAACATGTGCATTTGTGCAGGATGAGAAATACATACATATTGATGAAATGGAAATGATGAAAGTAGAGAAGTGTGTTGGTGAAGTGGTGGAGTGGATGAATAATGCTGTAAGTGCACAGGCTAAGAGGAGCTTGGATCAGGATCCAGCTGTGCACTCGCGTGAAATTAAGGCCAAGCTACAGGTAAGTGCTGAGATAAATTTATTTTGGAGGTTAGTGCTAAAATCAGAACTGCCTTTTTGGAGCATGCTTCTTTGCATTTAATCTCACTGCTCTGGTGCCCTTAAAATGAAGTTAGAAAGTATGGGTAGCACATGCTTCAGTGGAAAGCAGAGCAGCTTTTAATACTGCATGCAGTTCTGGGGAGCTAGAGACCCATTATGTCTTTGAGAAACCTTGAAAAGTCAGATGGTTTTTCAGTGTTATTGGCAGGTGCAGAATAATTTTGAAGGACATGTAAAATACAAGATGTTAAATGAAGTACTTTGTCCATGGAGCTTTTATTAAGACAGTCAGTTCAGTTAGCTCAGGGTGCAGTCTGTACATGCCAGTTTTTACTCAGCAAGCAACTAAAGAGACGGGTTTCAAGCAGTAAGCGCAGGGCTCAGCACCCTGCTGAAGCCAGCAGGTCCTTCATAGAGCTCTTTCTTCTCCTTGCAGGAGCTGAACAACATCTGTGAGCCTATTGTCACACAACCAAAACCCAAAGTTGACTCTCCCAAGGAAGAAAATCCTTTAAATGAACGGAGCGATTATAAAAATGAAGATATGGGAGAAGATGACAAAAATTCTGAAACACACCAACAAAACGGCGAATGTCACCCCAGTGAGCAAAACACCATGAGCATGGACTTGGACTAAACCACTGCACTTGCAGCAAGTTGCTTCATCCCATGACAGAAGATATTTTTGCTGTCGTATGTGATGGGAGTTGGGGGGGAAGGGGAGGATGTATTGTTTTGGAAACTATTTATATTTTTTTCTTAAAACTTGTCTGGAATATGCTGTATTATGGGAGGAGGAATAGTAATAATGGTGGTCATGACTATCCTAAAAGGAAAATTGCCTTGGTAACTTTCAGATTCCTGTGGAATTGTGAGTTCATACTAAGCTTTTGTGCAGTATTTAACCATTTGCATCACTAAAGATGAAAAGAAGCCCTTGCTCTGAAATATACTGCTCCTTCAAGATGTTACGACCAAAACCTTCGTAGGCATTTGTAGATGCCAAGGTAGTTTTCTTTCATCCGGACATCGAATTGGGTATGTCAGTAAAAAGCCAATGTCTGTCCCATTCATAAGGACTTCCCAGGAAAATCCTCCTGTTCTGAGGTTTTTTGACCATTGCAGTCCAAAGCAGTTAGCAGATAATACTAAGATGGTGAAATGTGTTAGTAGCATGCGGAAACGCTTACGTTTCGTCTCTTGCTAAACAATACATTTTTCATGTGGGGTACATAAAATGAAGGAAATGCTAATCCTGTTAGTGTTATTGTGAAGCCTTTTAATGAGCTTTAAAATAAAGTTCATTTTACTGGTATCTCCTGACTTGTTGGCTTTGGCTGCGTGCAGTACTTCTGGTCTAAGTCGGTACCTTTCTCACTGTTCGTGGCAGATAACCAAGGCCCCTGCTTTGCTTTCCCGTGCTCTAAAAAGCTGCAGCTCTCACGTTCAGCACAGTATAGCTTGTTTAGTAAAGTAACAACTGCTTAACCAAAGAGACAAACAGTTTTTCCCTTCCCTAAAAAATGAGCATGGCTGAAGGAACCCAAAAATATCAATCACAAATGTAAGGAATTTGATTTAAAATATGTAAATTTCAGATCCCTGTAGCTTAGAGAACAAAATCTGCGGTTCAGAAAATGTTCAAAATCTAATTAAAGATTTAGCACAATTTCAAGTACCATTTTATTGGAGACTGAGCTAAAAACACAAGATGAGGTTCAGATTTTTAGGCAAGTGACTCTGGTTAGACCTTAAGCCTTGGTAAGTGCTTTAAGAAGTAAAAACTCTTCTCTGGTGAAGCTCTATCAAAGAAGCCTATACTTTTAGGTACACATAGCAGAGGAAGAGGCTGAAAGAGAATTCAGATCCTCCACTTTAGATGTCAAACTCTACTGAGATACCAGGTACGTGTTAGCTGGATGCTGGAAGCCACAGAGCGTGTGGCTCAGGATTTTTGTCTGCAACAAGAAAAAAAAATGAGGAAGAGGAAATTTTGTTCCACTAGAGCTACTAAAGTCAGGAGTGGAGTTGAGAGGACTGGTGCTTACTTCGTGCCAACTAGTCTTGCTCTCGCCAGGGCTTTTTCTCTTCTCATTCCTGCTTTTAGCAGCCTCCCTAGCTCTCCCAACAGCTGGGGCAGGAGCAGTGTTACGGTGCACACAGCTTTCCATGGTGGTGCAGTTGTCAGCAATGACTGCAAGTAACTGGGCTACTCAAGTGCAGATTCTTGTTGCAGGCTCTTTATACCTGAACTTGCCCTGTGCTGATCCCATTAGGAAACTGTGTACAGCAGGAAACACCAAATACATTTAGATTCTTCCTTTTTCTAGAGCTTTGAGGACAGATGGGATTTCAAAACTGCTTGGATGGTGGAGAAGGCAGTACTGTACTTGTGTTCCAATGTAGTGGTCAAGATCTTGATCCAAGTAGGATCAGGACATATTTAAGTTGTTTTTAAGCTGCTACTTGCATAGTTTATCACTTGCTTGAAATGCATAGTATGGTTCTAGTCCTGTATCTGAATATAAAGGGTATTTTAAGAGACATTTCACTGAAAGCAGAACTCGCATGGAGCAGCTAGTCCTGGAGCTACCCGAGAAGCTTTGCTGGCCCTGGGGTGATGGACTGTTACATGTTTAGTTACCTCCAGAGAAGGTGCTGCTCTAAATTTCCTCTAATGAACCTTCATAAAACAAATCTGTGCCAAGTACAGACAAAACAGGTTTTTCACAAATATCTGGAACATTGACTGTTTCATAGCAGTTAATGGTGTGGTAACTGCTTAATCCCTTATTGAGCAGCTTATTTAAGTTCTCATAGTGCTTGTGTTTCAATCTGAAATAAAAAAAAAGGCAGAAATTAGTAATACAAGCTTCTCCCCTCCCTCTAAATTAATGAATTTCTCACTTTTTAGTTTGCCTTTCACCACAGATCTGTGAAAGCCACTTGTTCATTCCCACTTTGATCTCAGCATCAGTAAGAGGGATATGAGGATGTTTGGGACGGAGGCTTTCTTTGTGCTGCAACGTGCCACAAGAAGTGCATCAGCAGTAAACTGACTGCTAATCAGTTTAATCTTATTAACGTGGTATTTCTTTGGTCTTACTGCACTACCCATTATATAGTGCACAAGGTTCTCCACCCCCAACCCCTTTCCAAAAGAAAAAAAAAATGATTTAAAGCCTAAAACAAGGTTTTAAAATTCTTCTGGAGTACTTTGGATAGTGTATTGCATCACTACATTTGCTTACAAAACTCATCTCCAAATTCCCAAATTTATCAGCAACAGTTTTGCTGTTATAGCATTACTTATAAGTAGACTATCTGAACACTGAATTTCTACTGCTTAGGTGTAGTTTTTTTCAATCTGTGCTCTGAGACTCTTTTAAAAGATCCTAGAAAAAAGTCGAGCAAAAAGCATCTTTTATCTCCTCCAATTCAAGTATCTGTGTGAAGGAGAGAGGGAGATCAGGTTCCCACTAGAAGTGTTTAAGGATGTGAGTCACAAACCATCATAAGGCACTTATTCAGACTAGCCTTAAGAATCATTATTAATCTTAGTTTAATGAGAGTTGGGGCATTTATACACTTACCAACATATAGTGGTCTTGTAAATTAAATGCTGCTTTTAGATGGCTTGTAAGCCCCCCGCACACATCAAACAGCTTCAAATTCAATATGTCTAATTCTGAAATTTTGGATGTTTCGATCTTAGGTAAAATGTTTAAGACTTACTAGAACTGTTATTTCATATAGTTTGCCTTTTTTTAAGATTAATAGAAGTAATTACAAAAGGACATATAGTATTAGGGAAAATCACCTTCCTCTGAAGATCTTTAAGTATTTTAAAATATTATAGTACAGGTTTATATCTGCAAAAGTATAACAACAAAGCAAAAACTCTTAGGATATTTGAGCGTTCTTTGTTTTTGTTTTGGTTTTTGTTTTTTTTTTTTTTTTGTTTAATCTACAGCATAATTTTTCATTAAAAAAAAAAAAAGCTTGATGCTTGATATAGTGCATCTGTCTTCACAATCTAATGTATTAACAACGTTCAGACTATTATTAAGGTTCAATGGGTGCATAATCACACTCATTCATGTGTCTAGGCCCTCACTGAACTTTTTCTTTGGTTACTTCCTGCTTCCCCAATTTTTGCAATGCATTTTTGTTGTTGTGTTTTCTTCCCTTCCTGGCCTCCTGCAAGAAATCATGAAGACAAATAAAATAATCTTTCTGAAATACCACAAAGATCAGCTACACACATGGGGTTTTTAGGCAAGGGAGGCCTTACCTATCACAGAGAAAAGCTGCTTAGTCTGCACCAACCTTAGGCCCAGGCCTCCCCTGGGCTTTGGGACTCTGCTCAGAGCGGGCAGCTTGTGAAGCAGGAGCCTGTCCTGCCAGCACTGGATGAAGGGGCAGGCTCTGTGGGTCCGTGAGGATTTCATAGGGAACCTGGGGGTGTTTCCAGGAGGCTGGAGTGGAAACCTCCCAGGGCTCTGTCTGGCCACAGGTCCCTGCAGGGGAGAGAAAGAAAGGAAAGGTGGTGGAAGAGAATAAAAACAAGAAAAAATCTGCCTGAGGTTGTCCACATATAGCCAACAGTGTCACTGTTTTGGGCAAGACAGCAAAGCAGAAGAGACTTGAGATGTTGCTATGAGTGACCTTTGGTTCCAGGCTCTGAAATTAAGGGTACTGGGTGGCCAGGTGGGATGGGGATGGGGATACAGTCTTCTGCTGTGGCTGCGCAGACCGATTTCCAGGGATACTCTGATGCTGATATTTGTCATGTGTATATTTGTGTATTTTGCATCTGCCTGTGGTTAAGCTACAGTTCAGCTCTTTGTAAAACATTCCACAATTAAATAAATATGTTTTGTGGAATCTTCAAAGTCAGATGTTGTTTATATCATGGACCTTGATCAATCCCAAAAAACAGTATTCAGTGGATGTTAGCTAGTGTAGAGTGACTTTAAGGAGCCAAAAATGCAAATAGAAAAATAGGACCTAAACATTGTAATTTCCATGAATTTTTTTAAATGCATAAAAAAACCTCAGCATCCACATATTCAGATTTTAGAATATCATAAAATGGCCTTAAGTTCTTCTGGCTGAAAGAGTTTACTTGTAAATACAGTAGGAAACACCTTGGGAATGAGAACAGAAAGCCCTGTAGGCATTCCTTGTGGATATTAATAAAACTGTCTTGGTCATTTAAGTGTAGCCCTTAGTGATCTAAAATATAAGATGCAAGACTGAAAAGTACAAGGCCTAAGCCCTAAATCCACTGCTGCAGTCCAAGAATCTGTTGCTTAGACACTCAGTAACTTTTAATGCCAATGCTAGGGTAATGATAAAAGTCTACATCACTTGTCTGTGGGTATTTTTTTATGTGCAGCTGCTGTTTGGCAACTGGGCCTTCTGGCAGAGCCCTGGAACAGGCTGCCCAGGGAGGCTGTGGAGTCTCCTTCTCTGGAGATCTTCCAAACCTGCCTGGCGGCCACCCTGTGCCCCGTGCTCTGGGTGTCCCTGCTGGAGCAGGGGGCTGGACTGGGTGATCTCTAGAGGTCCCTTCCAACCTCAACCATCCTGTGATTCTGTGGGAGTGCTGAGCTGTCAGGGCTACCTACCAATGTATTCGCCATCCAGACTCCACAAGCGGACGGTGCAGTCTGTAGACGAGGACAGCAGGACTCGGTCTTCCTCTATCACCTCTAGTCTATAAAGATAAAGCAGGAGAGGAGGGTATGGGCAGAGGCTCCTGCCACAAAGCGTGTGACGGCGTCGCTGACTTGTGCTTTCTGTGGTGGAGCTTTGCTGCCTATTTCATATCCGAGGGGAAGCTTTGCATGTTGACCCCAAGCAATGGATGCTCATGGCTCTTGGTGTGCTCTACAGAGACCATGAGGGAGAGAGATCCAAAGGGGAGTGCCAGTGCGTGTGGCAGTGCTCATGGTGCAGCCCAGCCGCCTGAGCCAAGGACCTTGAGCTCCAGATACTGCGGGACGTACCTGCATGACACTGAGGTAAAGGGCACCAGGACAGCCCTTCCCGGGATCCAAGAAAGTCCCCACCACAGGCACCCTCTGTGTGGAGGCGGAGCGTGAGCAGAGGGGAGAGCTGAGGTTTCCAGTGGTGCCAGCGGAGATGATAATTAATCTGAACATGTTTGCACTAACAAGCAACTGTTAGTAGCTCTCTGAACCTTGTATGTATTTACTTCACTTCATAAGATTATACTTACGATATAACAGTTTTTATGTGAGCTCGCCAGTGATGCACATCTACAGCAAAATAAAGAATAAATCTGTAACATTCTAAATATTTCACAGTAATACAGAAATACATGTCAATACAATACTGTGTCACTTCAGAAAGGCAACAACAATTTCTGCAAGGCTGAACACAAAGCCTATTTTCTAAAAACTAAGTATTTCTGCATAGGGAACACTATTTTAATGCAACAAAAAGTAGTTTTTACCCTGAGCATGTTAAACAGATGCACATCTGTTTAGCTTCCACTGCACCACATGGATTTAAGTGTCACAGGTTGATACACAAACAACATTAAAGAGGTTTTGCTCATTCCTTACCTCCTACTGAATTCAAAGTAGGTTTGTTAGTATTTAGCCAATGGACCATTAAATTGTTTTTCTTAAAATAGCTTAAAATAAGGGCAAATTTAGCTGTGCTGAAAGCGAGTCATCACTTAACCAAGGTTAGGATTTATGAGAGTGTACAAGACATGAAAGCAGATTAAAAATGTGGTGGAGGGGAATATTTTGATTTGTTTGGAGTTTTTTTTTTCTTTTTAATATATAGCCCCAAATCATAAGAAGTACTTAGCTCATTTTAATCCTTATTTTCTCTTCCTATGTTTGCTGTGTTGCATACACACATACATACGACCATGCAAAAAACCAATTCATGCCACATACATGGTGGTGGCTCCTGCTCTAGGCTCCCAAGGGCATAATCCTGGATGCTGTAGACATAGACGTAACCGTCGCTGTCGGCCACGTACAGGAACAAATCATCAGCAGTGACAACAATGCTGCTGATGAGAGACTTCACTCTAGACTGAAATGAAGATTCAAGTGTGATTAACCAGCAATTTGCAGCCTGTAATAATGTAGTACTGGCTATTTTAATGCACTTGAATTCCACCATACAGGTGATGTAGCAAATCCAAAGAGGAGACGCACGTTTGTAATGGCTGGTCAAGGACATGGTTCTTGTCCTCTCCCCTCTTCATGTACAGTTTACCTGGGACTGCAAGGACAGAGCAGTCAAACTTACAGGTGTGAAGCTGGCTAGAGGTGGGGTCCCGCTGAGCAAACGCCAGAAGTTGACAGAACCTGCAGGAAAGCAAATCAGAAAGGCAGAAATATTTCTCAGCAACTGTGGAGTCTATCGGAGCAGGAACATACAAGTGATGAAATCAAAATCAGAAGCAACGATCAAGCTGTTCTCCACTAATCACCTCGTGTCTGCAAGGTTCTTACTATTGACGTGTAAGACACTGGCCTCTCTAACAGTGACATTTCATCATTTTTATTCAGTTCAGGTGTTCTCCCAAGCAAGTGACTATTTTTAACTTTCAACTTTAGCTTTCAACTTAAAACTTTAACATAATGTAAGGATCAATCAAATATCCTCCCGTAGAACAGATCAGCACATTATCCCAGGGCCAGAGCTCCTGCAGTTCTTACTGCACAGGAGAGGAGTGTTCAGCAGCCACAGGAACACATGAGAGAGGATGGTGACCTCTCTTTAGATGCTGGAAATCAGCAATCTGAAAATACATCCTTACAGATTAAAAGTGAAGGAAGAAGAAGTGTCATTTATGCAATCTGCAAAACAACTAATTACAATTTTCCGATAAAAATAATTAAAGTCTCCTTAAAAAAATATATAGTACATGTACATATCATTTAAAAACCATTCCAGACACCACTGAGCTGTGACATTGCTAGGACATGCACCACATCACAGTGCTAGCTCCTACCTTGTGGCCCATTGGAAATGAGAGTTGCTGCTCCAGATTCAAGTGCAGCCATACGGGTCCTTAGAAATACAACTTGGGAAACACTTGTGTCTATGACTTAGAAAGAGAAGAATAAAATCCATTTGTTCACTGCATGGCTGCTTAAATACTATGAAGGTCAGATTACTTTTCGGTAAAGAACAAAACTGAACCAATAAAATTAATTATGTGGATACAGCAAGATTATCTCCTGTTGAAATATTGACATATGATAACTAAAACCTCTATCTCTGTCTTTTTCTAACACAGTTGTAATGGGTTGATATGCATTTATTAGAGCTGTCCCTTCAAGCTTCTCAAAGCCACCACTGGTAGAGTGTCATCACAGATGGCTTTCAGCAGAACTGATCAGAGAAAGACGGAAACCTTTTACAGTGGAAAGATCGAGCCTATTGAAATGGAAATTACTCTGCAGAATCATGGTTTTTGCTACAGTTTTCTTTGGAGCTAAAGAAAGGCAAATGCTGGGAGTTTCTCAAATAGGATGTTTTGGAACAAATTTTTCTT
This sequence comes from Rhynchotus rufescens, assembly GCA_032273925.1. Taxonomy (NCBI): domain Eukaryota; kingdom Metazoa; phylum Chordata; class Aves; order Tinamiformes; family Tinamidae; genus Rhynchotus; species Rhynchotus rufescens. The sequence goes on along the minus strand of JAVCKT010018119.1, from coordinate 6,601 downwards.
CAAAAACAGATCAAATTATAGGATTTACTAATTGTAAAATACATGTATATGGTATAAATAACCTCATAAAAGTCAAACCCAACCATTTTAATGTACCTAAATTATTTTTTCTAATTTTCCTTTTGCAAATATTTTGGAAAGCAGAGGTTTATTCACTGTCACTGCATTGCCCCCAAGTGGCACTTGCCTTCTCCCTCAGCGCAGTCAGGAGGACGTGGAGTGTGAAGTTTGCAGCAGACACGGGCAGAGCTCATGTTCCAAACTATAATTTCCCCATCGTAACTAGCCGTGGCGAGCAGAGCCGGTGGACAATGAGCAACACACAAGATATCCTCTTTATGACCCTGGGTCTGGATGCAAACGGAAAAAAAAGCCGTGAAGGAAAAACTGTTCATCCCCCACTTCTATTCCGCAAACTTGCTGGCTTGGTCTGGTCGCACACAAAAGCCTAGAAGTGATCCCTGCTCTTGGTCTAATGTGCTAGACACAAACATGGGAATATCCTCTCCCTTCTCCACCTTCCCCTCCAAAAAGTCTTATATTTTCCATGGCCAGGAGGGCTGGGGGGCACCTGCTTTCTGCCTCCCATCTTGGTTCATAAACATTCAGCTTCATCAGTCTCCTCTTTCCTGAAACTCAGGATGACTTCTGTCTTGGTCTTCTAGGCAAGGTGTAAACTAGTGGCCAAGGCACTTGAGCTGCTAAAGTTAAATTAAGTTGGTTACAAAAATCTCACTATCTAAATTAAATGTTGACCACATATTTATTTGTTAAGCCATGCCGTCTTACACTGTGCCATAACCGACCAATCTCCCTAAGAAATGTATTTGAAACAGACTGGAGGTGGGTTCTTACTATGTCATCCTGCCAAAAGGGCTGAGGTTTCTGAACACGATGAAGCTCCTCTGTGGAGTCCTGTACAAAAGAAGACACAAAAGGGAGACAGTATATGCCCAGTCAGAAGGAAATAAGCATATATGCCCTCCCCAGACACACATCCACTCGCTCAGCGGGAGGGAAAAGCAGTGCTATCAGTCCAACCCTTTGAAAAGAGCTGCCAGAAAATGACAATTCCACTCCACGGAAGGTAAAGAGGTTCCTGAAGCTGGCAATTCCCAAAGGCACAGAAGGAAATCCTGTCTCTTATGAGGAAAGAAGAGGCCCTTCATATCATAGAAGTAATGTTTCCTCTCTGCATTTAAACCTAACTGTGGTAGAGGCCTCCATGCTTTGGCCATCTGAGAGCAGATAACTGCATAATTGTCTGATCATTGCCCAGTGAAGCTTTACACAGATTTTCTTCCCTATAAATTGCCCAAAATGTTGAAATCTGAGAACAAGAAAGGCTTGTGGCACTTAACCGTGCAAAGAATGGCACACACAACCTTCTGCAACCATTAGCTGAGCTGAACTCAGCTAGTTCCCAGCTAGAACTTGCTAGTTCCCAGCCCCTAAAGAGGGTGCAAACCCAAGTGACTGGGGGTTTACCAGGCGGTTGAGCTTCACCTACATGTCACATACAGGACTTGAAGGAAGCCTCATAGCTGAGCCTGCCTTACCAGCTGAGCACCATGAGCACTTGCCCCATGGAATGATTTGTGTATCCTTTTGGATTAATTTAACTTGGACAAATTTTCAGTTTCAAGCCCAGACAGAAGGTTTTAGTAAAAATATTTCTGCTCTTGTTCAGATTTTACAAAGATCAAAACACTGAGTTATGTTTTTTGCTTTTATACCAATATCATACCAATTTATACCAATTTTATACCAATATTTTTATGCTAATAGATCATCTCTTTTATATGCAGTCTTTCTACTTACAAAGTATATGTTTATTCTTCTGTCCCATCCAACAGCTACAATATACCTAGGAGAATATTCAGGACACGGCTCAGGATGTATTTGCTTTATCAACCATCTCTTCCAAAATTAAAAAGATATGAAGTATCTCAAAACAGCTAGTTCAAATATTCATACAAGAGCAAATTTACCCACTGATCTCCAAATGATGAAACACAGTCACCTGCAGTCTGCCACTCTGGTCTTACTCTTCCTGTTGAAAACTACAATGTTTTTCACTGACGTGCTTGGCACTATGCTTAATGCAACAGGTTCTGACTTACATGTGATGCTATAGGACAAATTCCCTGCTCGAGCAAGAGAGTTGGACTGGATGAGCTCTAGAGGTCCCTTCCAACCTCAGCCATTCTGTGATTCTATGAAATGACATCAGCAACATTCTGACATTCATTTTTAATTGGTTTTCTGTTTATTCACCTGCTGTATTCACTGCTACAGGAGATGTAATCGTTTTTATTGATAATCACAGCACATGCAAGAGCTTGGACATAGTGACAAAAGACATCTAAGAAACAGGAGAGATTTTACCTTTTTGAAGTGGCATAACAAAAACTAGGAGGCAGGTATCAAATCAAAGTAGACCTCATTCCCGTGTGAAACCCTGACAGACTTTTAGTGTTGGGTTATCCCTAGGTATGTTCTCTAGCCATTGCTTTGTCTGCTTTTCTCCCACATTTGCATCATTTCTTCTGTCACCTGTATCTCATTTCCCTTTTTGTTCACTCTTTGTCACTCTTTATCAAGCCTATGCTCTCAGATGGGCATTCCTTCCTCTTTGTAGGTGCAATTCCTTCAAAACAAGAAGCTTTAATGTTTTAGTTATCTGCATTTAAACTATCTACAGAAAAGATAGAGTTTCTCCTCTTCTGCCGACTGTGGAATACAGAATATTCCTCCTGAGGAACATAGCCCTGGGTCTCAGCACTACCACTTTCATTTCCATTTCAATTTCTTGCTTCAAGACTTCTACCTATAAATTTATTAATCCCTTGCCGGTATCTACTTATTTCTCTCCAAAAAAGGAAATAACCTATTTGTAGAGACCAAAGATTCCTCACCGCCCAGGAGTCATGACAAATTCAGCTCTGGGGAGGAGTGGTGGCTCCACATCAGCCAAAGTATACACTGAAAGGCTGTTCTGGTGCTTATGGTTTCCAAAGAAGTGTCATGCGGTGAGGATGTCACTTGGTACTTGATAGTTTAATCAAAACCTCAGGATTAGCAGACATTAATTATCTTTAGTCCAAAAGCATTAATCCCTTCCCAAAGTGACATCATTTAAGTATGACAAATGCCTCTCCTTTCACTTCCCTGACTGGAAAGTCAACACAAAACGATCCATCAATGGCATCGTTGTAACAGTATCAGGTGGAAAGCATCGCATGAACAGCAATTTGCTGTTCAAGGCAAGTCTCAAGGCCTGCCTATCTGTTGGATAAAATAACTTTGACAGGACGAGTCTGTGACCAGTTTGCAGGTGTTTGCCCCACTGTGAGGTTGGTTTTGCATATGCTGAGGATCTGCAGGGTGCCTGGATGTCAGTGAGAGCACACGATGTCCCCTCTACCCACTGCCTGGTCCACCTTGGGCCATGCACCCTCACCTGTACTCCTTATGCAGAGTGGACTCTGCCGCATGTCTTCCGAACAAATATAACTTCCCATTTAAAAACGCTCTGCTGAGGCTTAAACTCGTTTCAGTCCGCAGGGGGAATTTCATTCAAATGGATATAAACACTTTGATTTTAAAGCTAATTAAGTGCCGAGCGTCAAATTAAGCGCTGAGCTGGCGCTTGTGCCTTGTGCTCACCTTTAACAAATGGCTTTGTTTACTGTCTGGCCAGATGATGATTTTGTCTGGCTACACCCAGGAGACACCAGCCTTTCTAAAGCATCTTTAGCTATCAGGGAAAACAGCCAGACCGCAGCAATCACCATCTTTTCTGGCAGAAACATTAAAATCTGCTATTTGTCAGAGTTTCAGGTTTAGGAGTTAGAGGAAAGGCAGGTTTCAGCTTCCAGCGATCCTGCGCTGAGCAAGCAGGTGTGGGGACAAGCCCGGCCTCGGCTCAGTGCTCCACAGCTGCTGTGGCCATGGCTCCCTCTCGGAACGCTAATTTCAGGGTTCCTGGGGGTGCTGCCAGGCCCCACTGTCCCTGCCCCAGCCGCCATTTCAGTGTCTGCCATGACACATTGCAGCGGTGCTGACTCCAGCCCCGTCATGATCTGGGCCAAGCCCCCACACCTCAGCGGGTGTCACTCCATCATCGGGGACAGTGCACTCTGGGGTCCATTTAGGAGTGATGTCTCCCGGCATCCCCGCCTCCTGGAGTTTAGTGAGACTGTGAGAGCTCGTTGGGCTCCCAAGGGTAACACAAAATGGCCACAGAGGATCCCCTGGGAGGCCAGGCCCTTGGCAGACACCCCTGCGTTGGAGGAGTGAGATGGCATTTCCAGATGGCTGTTCATGGAGCAGCCAGGAGAGAGGCACAGAGGGATTGGGGCTAGCTCCGAAATGCTGCTTCCACACTGTCTCCTCTATCCCAAGGGATAATGCAATTGCTGATGCAAGTTTGGAACACCAGTGAGATTCCGGAGGCATGTTTGGGAACAGGGAATGAAGTGCAAGACTGAGGAAGCAAGAGACAGAGTAGAGAGAAACCCTTAATCATAACAAGGCAGGCTGTGAAATCCAGGAAAAAAGGCAGGTTTTGGTCTTGATGCATGAACACAGGGTCTTCCCCTTTCCCCTGGGAAAAGAGCACACCTTCTGTCTAGAGAGTGGAATGTAGTTTTATCCCTCTCAGGTTCAGCCCCACGTAAGAGCAGGCTTTGCACTCCAAACCTGGGTCCTGTGCCTCACTGATGATCTAAATACCACAGAGGCCACTCAGTTTCACAGTACGATAGTTCCCCTCTGGCTTTCTGAATCGGAGTGATGGCACAGGCATGAGCAGCAGAAAGGGCAAAGACCAAGAACCTCAGCATCCTCCAGCAGCTCTGCTTCTCCATCAGCTCAGAGGCTAGTGGGAGGATTTGCTCTCCCTCACTGTGTCATTTTCTCATTCATACCTGAAGGTTTGCCTCAACTTTCAATCCTACAATCTCACCACATGCAGACTTACCTTCCCTTGTGCCTTACTGCTCAACATGTCAAACAAGATCTTGGTCACTTTGCCTCCATATGTGACATCAACATCCATACGTCAGGTAATACTATGGGATTTCTAGCTCCAGCCTCCACTATCCATGGCATAAACAGGCTATTTCCATGTGCCACATAACTACATGCTAATAATCTTCTGTCTAGGAAGCCACTACATCAACTCATGCAGAGTTTATTTACAAGGTACATTGCAGACAGATGTCCCGGCACTCCAGGCTGCCTGGCAGCTCTGTAGCCCTGTTCAAGAAGTGTTAAGTCGCAGCTGCAGGTTTATTAGTTGGGCTGTGCACCCTGCTCTGCACAGTTCAGAGCACAAGCAGAAGGAGCTGGTGAGCTGCCATGTAGCCATACGCAAAGGGATAAGGAAATTAGCAATTTTTAAAAAAATCACATACAAAAATAATCCTGGAATGAAAATGTTTGATATGTTTTACTCTATTGAATAGTATAAAATTCAAAGGCAGTAAACTTAACTTTACGAAATCCAGCAATGAGGAAGTTAACATTTATCACCATAATAAGCTCATTAATCATAGTTGAATCAAAGGTCCTGTTTAAAATGAGTAAGACAAGCTAATAAAGACGATCTGTGAAAACTGAAACATCACAAAAAACCCACAAACAAATGGGTTATCAAAATGTGTGATTTTCAGGTGATGACTTGACTTGATCTGTAATCATAAAAAAAAATGTATTTTGATGGTAGACCTTATAGGTCAAAACATAGGCGGAAGCTTATCTCTGCTTTATGAAAGTGAGTCAAATTACAAGCAATAAGCCTCAGGCCTGGAGGAAAATCTAGTGTCAAACAATACGAGAGCATGGTATCCTCAGTCCTCACGCTCTCCTTGGCTACTGCCATGATTGGAAATCCTCAGAGCAACACCAGTGCTTCATCCCTCCCTATCTCTTTCCTCGCTCTCCCAAGTCCCAGTCTTTTTTTGCTTTCCCAAAAGTCCCAGTCAGGTTATACCTTGCTTCAACACACCCCTTCAGGATTTGCCACCAGTATTTGGCTTTGTCATTACTGATTAGGGTATGGTTACTTTTCAAGTGAGGAAAGGTACCTCCATGGCAGGCAGCTATCTGCTCCACACCAGCAGCTAGAATGCAATAGTTTACAACAGATGTGGTGTTCAATATTTTAAACAAGATGTTCCATTTACCTGTAAACGTGACATACTGACATCATGTTCCATTATGTTCTGATGGATTTCTTACACAAGCAGAGTGTGCACAGTGTGCATGTGTCATCTAGACTACAAGGTGTTCCAGAATGAGATATTTTACAATTAGCAATGTATTTGCAATGCAGTAGAACAAGAGTATGCATGTGTTTAGGTACAGAGTTCTTTTGTTCCTTCTTAGAGAAATGAAGAGCAGAGAGAAGGGATAACAGAAGAGTGGAAATAAAGAACAGAAGGATGGGATAACAGAAGACTAATGTGTGCAACATCTTATCTGTGCTTGGCATTGCCTTAGGATTTAGCTTGTCCTAGACTTTTCCAAGTCCCTTATCACCTGGGAAAGGAGTGTGGTTTGCCTTGTTTCAAGTCCTGTTTCTGCTTTGTAGCTT
>JAVCKT010018116.1:0-11225 GCA_032273925.1 Rhynchotus rufescens | reverse complement strand
TTAAACATCTTCAAAACCACTGTCTACTTTCTTTTTTTTTTTTTTTTTTTTGTTTGTTTATGAATTTCTTTCATAAAATGCATGAAAAAATCTTTACCCATTTGATTTGTTTTTCAAGTCAAAGTTCATTACTTAGAACGAGCACATTATGACAAGTATCATACACCCGGCAAACAGGTTTCCATTCCAGTTTTCATTTGCTCATAAATTCTTAAACTCCTGTGTGAGGCGAAACAGCCTCGGCCTTTGACTTGGCCTATTGTGAAAACAGAACAATGTCAAAGTAGAAGTTTAATTTGAATAGCTGGAACTAAAGAACTAAAAAACAAAATCAAACTAAAGAATTAAAGGACAAAATCAAACCTTGTTATTTCCCTAGTTTGCAACGCTAACTCATCAGCACGTATGTATTCCTGCTATTTTAGGGCAATATTCATGGGGAGGGAGCAGGAGAAGTACAATTCCTCATACTTATATGTTATCTCTTTAAAAAAAAAATGGAATGAAACATTTTGATTAACATTTTAATGACAGCTGTTCCGTTTAAAGGTCACTAATATGTAACTAGAAGGATCCATCTTGTTCTTTCAGAGCTCTGCGCACATGCACGTTCCTGTGATTTTTTAGCACCATCTGGATCTATGTAGCCTATGCTGCAAAAAAATAAAAAAGAAAGAAAGAAAAAAAAAATCAAATCTTGTCAGCAGCGTGTCCTGCTCTTCATCTGTGATTGATTTTTTTCCTGCTAGTTGTCATGCTTTGGAGCACTCAGGTTTTGGAGGCAGACCACTCATGTACATGGTGTTTGCTCATGCAGAACGGAGCGTTGCAAGCTACATAAAGCAACACTGGAACTGGGATTGGGACAGGAAAATAAACGTGTCTCAGCTGGTTAAGAAACCATCGCTACAGGCTGCTAGGGCAACTATGGGTCTCACTTGGTCAAAAGGAGAGTGACCATGCTTAAGTTCTAACATGTGTGGGATGAAGTGGAAAAATAAGTCTTTGGGGTAAGAAAATATTATTTTTAAGAGAAAAAGGACTTTAAAAAAAACAGATAGCAAATACCCACCATAGCTCACTGCACAGCAGACCAGGCTGTTTCTCCCAAGTAGCTGCTCCTTTGCAAACAGGAACTGTGAGCAATTCCTGCTGCTCAGGAGCCCGCCCATTTGCTCTGCTGTCCATAAGCTCTAGTCTCACAGCAAAATCGATCCCCTGCTTTTTTTTCTCAGTTTTATACCCACCTGCAGGAATGCACCGTTGCCTAGAGCAGAAAATAAGATTCTCACTTGCCGTGGCAGACTTGCTGTAGGAACTTGTGAAGCCCCTAAGTCATGGCAGACCAGATACTTTATATTTTTCCCCCAATGTTTTGAAGTAACTGCAAAGATCACGAAAGTGCCTTTGACCAGGTGAGTAAGCTGGGATCCCAATGAGGAAGCCACTAGTGCCTTCTCATGAGGAAAGTCATACACATGTTTTCATCTAAGTCTTAATCACATCAAAATGCCCAGATTAGGAGGTGCCACTTGTTTTCTTACAAGAAAGATTTCTTGGCTTCTGATTTTACATCCATGTTGTACAAATAAGTCACAGAAGAGTCAGATCATGCCCAGATCGTCTGAGGCTGGATCTATATATTATTAGTTTTGTGCCTTGGTTCCCACAGCATCTTGATGACCCAGTACAGCAATGTGGAGATAAAATGATTTCTTTTTTCATTCCATAAATATTATTGAGGTTCAATTATTGAGGTTCAAGATACTTTCACATTCCTCATTAGGGTGGCAACAAGGCCATTTCCAGACTGGGTGACCAAAGGCAGCGACATGCTGCCCTAGAGCAGCCAGCGTGGGAGTTGTCAGCCCTGGTGTCCTGATTCAGAGACAAGGAGGGAGCTCGAAGCACTGGGCTGTCCCATGTATGTCACCTTCCTTCTCTGGAGCAGAAATGCTAACCTGGGCCATGCAAGCCTGTCCTTACAGCAGCTGCATGCAAACTTTTCCTTAGAGGAGGTTTCCTTTGGGAAGGATCAGCATTTCCCAGCCAAATGCACTTCACTGGGAAGCTCTCAGCATCTCCATGCAGAGCGCAGGGCCAAGCAGCGAGCTCGGCTGAGAGCAGAGGTGCAGAGGGGGAGCTGCTCTGACAGGACGGCAGCTCCCGAGGGAAATGCAGCAGTCTAAAGACCAGCATTGACTGCAGGGAGTCTGGGACAAGGGTGAGGGCTCCTGTTTTGGGATCCAGGCCAAGGTCCCCCTATCCCACGCACACAGCATATGGATGCCAGCCATATTAATTGAACTGAAGAGTTCAATTAATAAAGCTGCAGCCTAATTAAAGCATAGCGGCCCGATCTTTCTGCCCTGTCGCCTGCCTCAATGAATCACAGGCTGCTTAGGAAGTGCTAAATCTGCAGTAAAGCCACTAATAGCACAGGTCAGACAGGAGCAGCATCTTTTGCAGAGCACAGCAGTGCACAGCGCCTTGGATGTGCAGATTGGGCAGCCAGGGCAGCTGGTGCAGCCAATGCACACACCAGTGGCACAGCAGAGCCCATCTCACACAACAAACGGATTTTGGAGCTTGGCAGATACAGAGCTTGCTCTCCTTGGCGATGCAAGGCTCAGCACCACTTTCTTGATCAGCAGTTGCAGCTGCTGTCAGGGGAGTTGCAGGTGATCCCCTCCTGATAGCGGAAACGGGCTAGGGAATATTTGGCAGTACAAAGATTTTGTAAATGGGAGAGCAGGGTGCTTTTTGCCATGTTTCAGCTGTAGGGCCAAAACCTCTTTCAGACTGGTCTTATAGCAGTGGAAAAAAAAACAGGAAAACTGTACATAAATTCTGTCTGTATCTTTTCCTACTTTGATGTTCAGCAGTTATCAGGAAGAAGGCCGAGATACCTATGCTGAAAGTTAAGAATAGTCATTAAATATTTACTGACAATATCAGGGTCTAATTGCTCAAAAAGCCTCAAATCTTGGTGCCTTCAAACTCTGAATGAATTTGAATCCAATACACATTCTCACCCTTAACAAAGCATTTTTACAACTAATCACCAAAATGCTTGTGGGAACTCAGTTTCCTCAATTTATTGGAAACACAATAAAATCAGAGCTATTAGGAGGCCCAAATGAGAGTTCAGGATAAATCGCTGTCAAATCAGAGAACACGCAATTCATCAGTGTTCTGCATTAGTCCAACTTTTGCAGCTCAGTGGTGTCATTTATTCCAGCAGCCTCTCTACATTATAAATTACGTAGTTGTAAACTATATCATCAGGTGTAATAAAGTGTGATTTAACTCTGGAGCAGGTAAAAAATGTGAAGAAATTAAACTATTACTTTTCATTATTCCAGGTATAGGTGCCATCCATGCTTGATCAAAAATTATCAAAAGCCCAAGCTAAGGCTATTGAAACAAGACAAAGTATTAAAGATAGACATGGGTTTAAGCCTTAATGTTCCCTAAGTTCACAGCATCTGATAAGAAATCCTCTGCATTTTAAAATTTTAAACTCTTATTCTATCATTTCCTTCCTAAAATGCTCCTGGTTCTTAGCAAATCTGAAAATCTCACACTAGGAATTGTCTAACTTTCCTGCATGATAAGGTTACACCAACAGTTAGGGTATATAAGAAGTGTTGGAATAGTTAATTTCAGCTAAACTAAAAACAAGATACAGAGAACTTGTGTTTCTGAAGTCAGTAGTGTTAAATATAATACATACATATATTTATGTATGTATTTTTTTAAAGAAAAACCTATGTGATTGCAGTATTCTACATGCCTGACAATCCGCAGATGTTGTTACACCTAGGTATGTTCTAAAGAGATACTCAGAAACCCTCGTGTTTCAGTAAATCAAATGGAAATTTCCAAACTGTATTTTCCTTATTAGAATTTTTGCTTCAGAATCCCGAATATTTTAATCCTTTTTTTCTCTTTTTTATTTTTTTTTCAAATTTCAAAGAAGCATTTCTATGCCCAATCTAGCTTTCCAATTTATTAAGAGACCAGCTTTTAATTCTGCTGAAGGATCTACAAGAGAAGATTGTAGCCAAGTCTTTGGACTTGGGTCTTTGGACCCGAGAGGTATCTATTAAGTAAATCTATTTACTTACTGGGCTAAATAGATTTACTTAATAGATACCTCTCGGGTCCAAAGCCCAGTAGATCCCTTGGGAGTCACTGAAGAGTCTTTATACAACTGCTTTGAATTGTCATGGCTCCTCAGGCACTATATTTTGATAGGTATTTGGAGGTGCTGTGCAAGCTCTTTCAGCGTAAGTCGCTGGACTTGTGCTGACAAATCATGACAAGTCCCATCTGTAATGACTAGCAAAATGCACACAGGGCAGTAGAGATGAAGCATTGCTTCAATACTGCCAAAAAGTTTGCAAGGCGTCCACTTCATAAGAAAAGACATTCAAACATAAGGACTTGAAACTGGCTTGAAAAGAAACGGACTTCAGGCTAGCTCATTTCTAAAACAAGCTACCAGATACGTGATTGGATCAGCACAGAACTGAAATGAAGTGTAGAAATGAAGAGTTTGATTTATGCAAGAAAGCTGATACCTCTGCCAAGAGCTTTTGTGTATCAGGTTAGCATTATCAGGTTAATGTAACTTAATTATGAGCTCCGAAAATGAAAGCCTTTAGAAATGAAGTCACAACTGAGCAGCCACTGCAGAAGTGGAAGAGTTCATCAAGCCGCACGACGGGCTCGAGCCCATTCGTGGAGTCAGTGGGAGTTTCGCCTCAATAAGCAGTGCAGGATTAAACTGTGCTGAGCATCATGACTGCGCTAGCTGGAAACACAGAACAGATGTCAAGTAAATAGGGAAGTGTGGGACAAAACAGAAATAATTGTAAAAATGTGCCCAAGGATAAAATAAATTGATCCTAAGACGCTAACAAACGTTCTTATATAAGACAAAATGAGTCTTTGTACTGGTTTGGCTTTTATTTTCTTGCTAATATTGCATAACTGAATTACACTGGCATGATGAGGAGGGGGGATAATAAAATAACTTATCAATGCGCTATTAACTCTACATGCTCTTACCTAATAATAAGATATTGATGTCTCCTTTAATGCGTGTCCCATTGTTGAGAACTTCTCATTACCTCGAAGAAGCATACACAAAATGGCTTTTTTAATATACTCATGGCCATGAACACTTGGCGCTAAAGACTTGCTTAAATGGTCAAAGATATCCTATTTAAGAAACAGGAAACACTTACATTGCACATTACCAACATTAGAACGGAATCTCATTATCCATTAGCCAGTATTAACACAATTTATAACTTACTTTACTTTGAGCTTTGCAGAATTTCTTGATCTTTGCCACATCATCAGCTGAGAATATGGGTGCTATTTCTTTGCTCATCAGTCTGATATTATTAGCCAGTATTATTGTCCTGGGTGTTTTCCTCTAGATGCAGAGAAGTGTCAGGAGATTAACTCGTAAATAGATTAACTAATAAATACATACCAGACTACTGTCTTTATAGCATAAAAAGCTGCTTAGGAAAGAGAAAGTACAAGCAGAATCAAATTCAAAGAAAATAATATTAGATTTGCCTATTTTATTATGGCTTGGTGAGTGAAATCTGCACTGAAAGAGGATTTAATAAAGTTTCAGCATAAGAATCCAAAACAAGTAGAAATAGCTTTGGAATTTCATCTCGTCTCTGTCCCTCTATACACTGGTGGAACTGATACCTATGTTCTATGAAGAAAGAGATGTGTACTTTGGAGTTGGGGCACTTCTAACTTTGAAGAAAAATAGAGAAGACAACTATTTTTTGCTTTGTCCTCAAAAGGCTCATCAGACACTCGGGCTTTGCCAGACATTCTTCTAAACACTCTAGACCAGACAACTCTTGTAAACCACACACAGTCAGAGGAAGTAATCATGTCAGAAACCATAATTTTTTGAAACAAAAAGCAGAGAAACACCACTTTGGTTTCTAGTTTCTAAAGCCCTTGATCATTTGTTAGCTTACAGAAGTCAAAAGGAAGTGCTTGCAAGAAAGTTGACTATTCAGAAGTGCTATGAGAAAATGCTTTGGGGAGGGGAGAGTATAATTAATATGAATCATCTAGAGAAAAACAACAACAACAAAAACCATTATACAATCAAAATCTCCATATGAGCAATACCAGCCCCCACGACATGGTCCGGTCTCCCAGGTAAGAGAACTGAAAATAAGTCACTACTTCACCACGCTATGCTGAAAGGAAAAGCATGGGAACTGAGCTGGGAAGGAGCTCAGTCTCTGACACCAGGCTGAGCCCTCACAGCCAGACCAAACCCATCTTCCATTTCATAGATTAATCGAATTCCAGCCTCAGCTGGCTCAGTTTTTCCTCAGATATTTCTGACAGACCTTCATGTTTTGATGACATGCAGCAACTTCAGATGTAGCAACTTCTACACATAAGTCAAAGCTCTGCCTGGAGAAGCCCTCCCTCATGCTCTATTTGGTCATGCCAATGTCGGCACTAAGCAATGAACCTGCACCAGCCCTGCATGAAGAGCATTTCTGTATGGGCTGGTGTCATGGAAGAGCAGCAAGGCTACTCAATGAAAATTCTGTTTTCAACAGGGAGGATCCAGAGCCAAATAACAAGAAAAACTTGGCAAGAGCATGTGGAAATACTGGTACATTAAGGTGGAAACAGTTAGTCTGAGCTCCACAAGCAGCCCAGACACCCCCGCTGGGCACTGAGAGCAACAGACATCAGCAACCACAGGCCAGCACTGTTCTGGCTCCAAAAAAACAGGATCTTCTGGAGTGGAACCTTAAGGAAAAACTGTCAAAACCTCACTGCTCTGATGGTTTTAGAATTTCTCCTTATTCCCAAAGTTCCTCATCAAATGTTTGGTTTTGAGGAGGGCAGTGAGATCTTCTCCTGTGCCACCTCCAGATGTGCTCCCCTCCCAGGATTTCACATCTGGGCTGTGAGCCGGGGCACAAGGATCCTGCCCAGCTGCTGCTGAGCCAGGCACATCCTGGGTGCTGAGATGCAACCATCAGGAGATCCCATTGGCCTCATCCCGAGCAAGACCAAAGCTCTTTAAATCTCATTTAAATCACAGGAGATATGGCAGAACTTTTGCACAACTCCTTGGAGGATACACCTGGAGGAACCTGCTTCAGAGCTCTGCATGTGGGTATCCCTCGAAGAGCAGACAGTAACAAACTGCTCTCATATAATATGGAGGTAACTCTGAATAGTTTTTTTTCTGATATTAATTATAGAAGAAAATTAGAACTAGTAACTCTGGTAACAATGCTGACAATAATTTTTTAATCTATTCACTAACAGACATTCCTTCCCATTTTACATTAAATTCATTCCAGGCCAGTCCTGCAGAAGGTAAGAAAATTATATTTGCTGACATGCCCATTTGCAGTTTCGATTTGCAGCCACTCAAAGGGTGGTCAATCAAAGACAGCTCGATGAAAGGACATGTTTACAATGCCTCTTTCCTTCTGTGCACTCTCCAGAAGACGTTAACTTTTCTGTAAATGCCTTTCATGCAATCTTTAGTCTCTTGCAAATAGAAGTATTTGCTCTTGGAACATGCAATATTTTGATATTTCCTCACTAAGCAAAATGAGGAAGACGGATGGCAAGTCCTACAGCCGTTATCACAGAATGGGATGACAAGGAAGGGAACAGGGATGTGCTGGAGCACTCATGGAGGTCACCTATGTTACTATTTCCATGCCTGTGTTACTCTAAGTTCCTGTTAATCCATTGGTGTGAGTGAAGCTCCCTCTTGCAAGTGTCCGTCCCACCAGAGACCCCAACTCTGCAGTGAATCCCTGTGACTGGCACAGCGAGGACGACTCCGGACCACAGATGTGCCCTTGTGATGAGTCCTCATCCATGCAGAGCTGGGACTCAGCACCACAAATGGCACTGGCAGAGCAGAGGGAATATTGTAGTAATACTTACCGTTGCAAATTAAAAAAAAAAAAAAAAGAAAAAATAACGCATATTGCTTTTCATACAGCTGGGAGACAAAACATAGTCAGGGTTACAATAAAGCTTAAATCCAAAATAATTACATTCTGTCACAACTCCTTCCACACAGCCCAAGCTACCAAGGAAACGAGCTGATAGCAGATGAGGAGAGACACGATCTGCTCCAGAGCTTCCTTCAAACCCAACACTAAAACTTCCAAATGTTTGAAATCAGGAGCAACTAAATCTTTTAATGCTCTCTGAAAAGCAATCAGTTCACCAAATGCATCAGTCAACAGCCTCCAATATAAAACAGTCAAACCGTGAAAAGTTGCTACCATAATCTTACTTTAAAATCCTAAATTCCTTTACATTTCGAGGATCTGATGGCACTGACTACAGACAGATAGACTCAGACAGGGCAGAAACTGCATGAGCTTTTGCAGCTCAACTAAACACACCTCTTCCACTCTTTGCACACAAACAGCTTAACTTTATGAAGATTTGTTCTTGCAGCAAAACTATCCAAGAGATACAGCCAAATCCAAACTCATTTCATTTCTAGCCAAATTCTATTTTGATGCAGGTTACTAGAAGCTAATCTTCCATCTGTATTTTCCATACATGAAAATGAACAAAGAAACTGATATTAAACAGTATTTATCATACTAAATAGAAATTCAATCAAATGGAAATTTGTATAAAATAAAATCAATTAAAACAATCCCTTTAAAACACCTTTACCTGAATATAACCTTTGATTCTCTTTGAAGAGATGAAAATCTTATAATTAAGCAAACTTAACAGAGAGAGTGGATTATCCTTTTCCCATTTCCTTGCACTTGAAATGTCAGTCTCTTCACGAACAGAAAATCTTTTCCTATCAAGCAAGTTCACTTTCTTGTTCTCACATGCTCAGAAAACTTATATTTTCAGTATTGCAAAAGTACTTACTTGAATTGTCCAGTAAGCAGCAGACGAGGAGCATTTTTTATTCATGCTTCACTTATATGTGTGTATATATATATACACACACACACACATTAAGACAAGCACAAATATACACTTGCATTGCATGTTTTAACATACATTTAACGAAAAAATAACTAAAGCAGGCTAGCCTGCTTTAAAGAATTTTTTAAATTCATATTCCAAGCTTTAAGGATCACTCCTTTACTCTCACCTGAAATAACTTATGGTGAGGATAAAAGGGAAGCCACCTGAAGTATTCATTTACAAAGGAATCTTCCTATTCTATAAACATTTAAAATTAACTCCAAAATATTTCAGTAAAATTGAAAGAATCATAAACTTTTTTTGGGGAAAAATTCCAATTCTTCCATAACATCATTACATCAGTTAGAAATGCATTGGTGAAGTTAGCTAGTGGGGAAAAAAAAGGGAGCAAAAAACCAGTGTTATGGAGAATGGGTCTCTGGCAAAGAGAGGCTCAGGAATGGCTTGGGTCAAATTCTGTTGATGAATATCACCTTCATTTCTTGGCTGGAATGCTCCTCAGCTTCAAGAATTCCTTTTTTATTTCAGAGCAAATTTTGTGAAAGAAATAAATGCAGAAAAACACCTGCTCAGGTTGACCAGAAACTGGAGAGACACTGAATTTCAGCAGTACGACTTTTGGTTTGGTTCTTTCAGATTTGGGCACATTTCTACAGAGGACTCAAACTACTTCTTTTGAGAAACTAGGTATTTTTTACCCTGTAAGAAAGAAGCATCACCTACTTCAAGATAATCTGCAGGTTATTGTGCGAATTTCAAGCTCTGTCAGTATCAGGAGAAAGCTGCACCATCCTGTAAAGCATGAAGAAACAAAAGTAGTAGAAACAGAGTGAAGTGGTTTTGCACACACAATCTGCTGACATTGTTTCAGCGATGATGGAGATGACTGGTCTTCAAAAGCATGTGTTATTGCAAACTTGAGTAGCATTTCTCTTAAAAGTCTCACATAAGCTGCAAGTAAAAAGTCATATTTTAGCATGAAACTCATTAGACAAAACGTGTGGAAGAAAAAACAACTCTGGGATCATCAGAAATGTAAACTCTTACAGATGAGGAGAACATTCTGAAGAAATATCATGGTGCATCCTATTTCTATCCACCTTTCAAGATACCTGCTCCAGGATGTGGCCTCAGGCTGACCCACTATGGCTCTTCTTGCATGGAATCTTCTCCTGTGTGTCCTGTCCTTTGCGTCTTGAGATGAAATGCATGGTGTGGTCAAGAGGCCTCTCCTCTCATTCAGAAACTGACTCTTCAGCTCTAGTTGTCCACGGTCCAAGTGTAACATATCCCAAAAGAGATTTCATAGCCACAACCTGTACATGCAAATTTATGGCTTTATGCACTTTCAAGGTCATGGATTTTTAAGTTTAAGATCCTATACCCTAAGTATAATTCTCTTCACTCATGTTTTTCTCTTTTCTAATTTTTCTCTCTAAAATTAATCATAGGGATTAGGTGATGTCAGTTTTTTTTCAAGGATAATCTATTCAGTTGTACTTTAGATAGATATTTTGATTTTCCTTCAGGTATACCTACTTAAGGAAATAGAAACACAAGCTATTCAGTGAAATTATAAAACCAAATTCCAGTTCTTAGCTATCAAATATAAATGAAGTGCTTGGAAAGCTGAACTTCATACAGCTAGCAAATAGCTGAAGATGAAGTATTCCTTAAAATAGGGAAAAAATAAACCACTTACAGTGCAGTAAGAGAAATACCACTCCACACATGAGGCTTGAGATGAGTTCATTGTATGTATGGGGAAAAAAAATGAAAGTAGAGGAACTTTAGCCAAGTGCAGATTTTCAGTTCAACAAATAATTCTTGCTGCTCAGTATCAATGGGATATTTTATAAATGTTAGGCATGTCTGCACACGCATTTGTGTGCAGATACACTTTAATGGATTCCTTCAAGGGTTTTGGGGTGGAGTAGGGTGGAAATAGAAGATGTTGGTCTGTAACCAGAGTTCAGGAGTTGAACCTCTTGAAACAATGGGGAACACACAGCAGAAACAGCATGAGACTGCTGCTGTTTCAAAGACTAAGCGAGCTGGGCCTGTTTAGCCTAGAGAAGACTGAGAAGAGATCTGAACAATATTTATAAGTAAGTACCTGAGGGGTGGATGTAGGGAGGATGGGGCCAAACTCGTCTCGGTGGTGGCCAGTGACAGGACAAGGGGCAATGGGTACAAGTTGAAACACAGGCAGT
>JAVCKT010018109.1:0-14966 GCA_032273925.1 Rhynchotus rufescens | reverse complement strand
ATTCTCATAAAGCCTTTTTGCTTCCCTTATAATGTAAGATCTTTTCCTTCTATTATAATCTAAGACCATGAATGCTTTTTCCTTGCCAAGCGAGTTTCCTTTACAAGGAAAAAGAAGCCTTGCTGTCTTGAACAGCACAAGGAGATATTTCTAGGCCTAAGTCTTCTGATCTCTTAAATTCTAGCTGTTCGTAGCTCAGGTTTACTTTTGTATCTGCTTATTTAGCAACAAGTATATGCGACTTACCTGTAAGCTGCTTGAAATAACTTTGATTAGGCAATAACCTGAAGCCACAGTTCACTTGTCTCCTGCTGTTGGCTAAGTGCTGAACTGCAGCAAAAGATCAATGCAGAGACCGTGTATTAGAGTTGCACCGGCTTTAATGAAGGTGCCAAACTGGTGCTTCGTCCAGGAGTCAAAGCAAGTTGCAAATAATGTGAAAAGCTTCTCAGAACTATGAGTGAGCAGCACCTGTGGTTGCTAAAGCTCCCTGGAACTGATGGAGCTGTTCCTGCTGTCCTCAAAGGCTGTGGACAAAATCCTTGCTCTGTTTTTGCCCGAGCGCTGGACGTGGCTGCCGGCTGTCGGTGCCGCGCGGCCGCAGGCCTTTGCGCAGCGTTTGAGCCGTGCCGGGGTCACTCCGGCTTTAGCACCAGCCTGCCCCGTGAGGTTCAGTTCTGCCACCCTGTCTCATCTCAGACTCTAGTGCCTGATGCAGGGGGCTTGTAGATGCCCTCCTGAGCCTGTGGCAAGCGCTTTGTGCTTAAGTGAGTTAGTGTGGCAGAGTGACGGAGCAGGCATGGTGTGTTGTGTGTGAGCAGTTATGGCATTCTGTCTAACGGAGAGAACGGTCTGGGGTGCTAAAGACTCAAACTAGAGAAAAATGAATTATGAGTCTTTATGTTGAATCGATAAGATTGCTGACTCTTCAATAAGCTTTATCTGAAGAGGCTAATGAAAAGATACTGCTGTATGGTTCTACTTCTTCTTTACAAGAACCACAGTGATTAAGCAACTGATTTCTGTCAGTTCCTCATGTGGTCACTTAGGACAGCTTTTACTCCCCAGGAACTAGTTCTTAACACCCAAAATTTGTTCTTGTAAATCTGTTAATGTGCAGCAAGCTGATTACCTTGTTTTTGTTGTCCTCATAGCAGCATTAGAATTTGTTTTGTTAAAATACTTCTGGGGAAGATGGAGACGAGATTAGAACTGTAAGAAGTTTTCCTAAAAAAGTTCTATGGTCCATACTTTAAAACTTCTGCTTTTAATCTTTAGGAAAGGTTAAAAAACAAAGAAAAACCTAGAGGCGGGAGGGAAGGATAATGTATTTCTTGGAGGGAAGGGTAATGTATTTCTTGCTAATACTTGCTTTGTGGTTCTGTTATGAAAATGGAATTTGGAAATGGCATATTCTCTAGCGTCACGTTTGCTGCCTTGATGACGCGCCACTGCTCTGCTCTGCAGCTGATGAGCTCTGAGCTTGATGAGCACCAAAACAAGGTGGCACCTCTGGAATTTAAGCTAGGTACTGGCTCATCCGTGAGCTTTGCAAACTTCATCTTAATTAAAGATTCTGCTCACACTTTCTGCTGTGAAACCTAATCAGTAAGTGCACATGTGCGCAGCGAGGGCAGATTTTGCATAATAATGTTTGTCCAGGAGCCAAAAAAAGTATCCGGAGTTGGCTATGAGGCCAGTTTAAGTTGAGTTCAGCAAGTTTTGTGACACAGTTAACAAGGAACATAATGCTGCCATTTTCAGAGTCTGTTTTTGAAATAGAATTACTGTCTACAAATGTATCTTGCAAAAATTCTTAAATTGTGTTTTTCTTTCCTAATTGCTGTTCAATAAAGGGAAAGTTTAAAATACAATTGAATATATCATAACACTTTCTGAGAATTGAGCAGTATCTCCTTTCCCTTATTAGTGCTTAATGTTTAAAAAAAAAATAGTATTTCTTTTTGGTATTTAGACTTTGAAAAGCTGTTTTAGTTTAGAAATGATCTGTGCTTTAAGAATATCTGTTTCCTATGTAGCAAAACCAGCTCCACTAGAAATAAAACCTCTGCCTGAATGGGAAGAACTGCAAGCCCCAGTTAGATCTCCTATCACCAGAAGTTTTGCACGAGAGTAAGTTTCTCAGTTTTTCCTCATCTGTTTTCGTTGACTGGAGTGTAAATATATATGTGCTTCTCTATTATATTTCTTAGCCTTTGTAATAGATTGAGATTTCTTTTGGAATTGTACCTGTGTGTGTGTGTGTGTGTGTGTGTGTGTATATGTATAGTGTGCATACATGCAATGAAACAGTGTCAATATGAATGTTTCTTTTGTAATATTTAATATTAAAAACTGCATAACCAGAAAATGCAACTTGAATGAAGATTTCAGCTCTAAAATGCTTGCTTTTGTTGTTTACCAGGAGGTTTAAGATATTCATGATGTATTGTTTGTAAAATAATTGCTGGTAATTAGCTCCTCCAGGTTTCCCATGTCTCCCAGACCGGATTCAGTTCATAGCACAACTTCCAGCAGTGACTCGCACGACAGTGAAGAGAATTATGTATCCATGAATCCAAATCAGTCCACTGAAGACCCAGTATGTAATATCTACATCTTAACTACTCTCTTCCTGTGCAGTCCTTACTTTTAAATCATTCAGGCATTCAACATCACCTCCCTCTACATTTCTAGATTAAAAACAAAAGCAGCTCTCTGTAAAACAACTGTAATTTCACTAAGATTGCAGTGAGAAAAATAAAAGCATAACTGTTTCTAATTAGGGTATGGTTAGTATGTATATCTGTTCTACAAAGCAGTTCACAACATTTCTTTTTCCTCCCTGCAAACTCTCTCCTCTTGTCCATAATTGCTTGTCCCAGGGTAGGCACTGGTTGTGACATTATGGGAAATAAAATATTTTAGAGCTTCTGAGGCGTACTTAAAAACCTTTTCTGAAACAAGATCTTCCAAGAAATGTGGGAAGAACAGGGAGAATAATTGATATTGTGGTTTCCAGTCTATGAAATCTGAGCTACGTGTGCATTTATTAGGCTTCTTACAAAAAAAAAAAAAAAAAAAGAAAGAAAAAAAAAAAAGAAAAGAGGAGATAGAGGGGAGATGAGCCTCAAGCCCAAACTAAAATGTGGTTCAGAATAAAGCCTTGTACCTCTAGCCCAGCTGTTTTTTCAGGCTAATTCACTATGTCCTTACAGCTTGGATTCTTACTTAGAGAGCACAGTAGCCTTTTTCATCTTCAAAGCATTATGGAAGCTGTGGTTTTCCCTAGCCTTGGCTGGGGGAGGGCCTGCCACCCGCTCCGCTCTGCCTGTGTCCGCTCCCACATACAGCAGTGCCGCACGTGCTGCCCCCCTGCGCTACCCCACGGCTTTTCCTACACCTAATGCTGCTTGTCTTCCCTGCCCTTGCCATCCCAGCTTCCCTGCAGCCTCCCCCGCTGCCGCTGGCCTCCCTGCAAGAGCTCAGCCTCGGTGCCGCAGCAGGAGGCTGCTGCCCTGCGCTCTGCCCCGGCCCGAGCTGCTGCTGCCCCTCTGCCCCTCTGCCCTGCAGCATTGACCCACCTCCCGCAAGAGGCCTCTGCGCGAGGCGCTGCTCAGTGACCAGGAACATCGCTGCCGCAGTCGGGACACGTCCCCTTCCACACAACAGCTGCCTTATACCTGCGCTTCTGCCCGTGGCACCATCACAGGGAGAAGGGGGGATTTCTGTTGAGCCTTGGAATGCCATTCCAGGGGCTAAAATTGAGTGCCGTGGTGCTGTGTTTAATATCCCAGCGAGGGTGGCCCGTCATTAACATCCTATGCTTGCTTGCACCATTCATTCTGCAAGGTTGTTCTGAAGATTTTTCTTGGTTTATCTTTAAGTTGATTTTTTTCTAATGCATACGTTATACTTGTCTAGTTTGTGTGTAGACCCTTTTCTGTTTAAAGAGCAATATGTCTCTTTAATGCTGAAAACTGATACAGATTCTGACTCTTAAATACTAAGATATACGTTTTAGAGAAGTTGGGCAGCAAAAATGAGCTTTGTATTGTTCGTTTGTGTTTGTCCTTGTTACTACTTAGTATAAGTGAGTTGGGTGATACAGACGTAATAGAATAGCTCTCATTAAAAACCCAAGCCCTTTCAGCTTTAACCCCTGAAGTATTTTATTTCTTAGAGAACCTGAATGTTTGCAGATATCTCAAGGCCATTGTTTTAAAGTGTGCTAATTACACGGACATTTTGAAAAATTTTATTTATTCTAACTACACCTTAGGAAGAAGCCTGTACTTTCATCCTTTTCTGTCATCAGCTTCGGAATATCTTGTTTGGATGTGTCATACTTCTGATTTACTTAATAAAATGAGCGATATTCTTTTTCTTTCAAGTTGCTGTCAGCTTCGCCCTTCTCTCTTTCCTTCGCCTTGCTCTTCATTTTTTGCTGACTGCTGCCCTCTGTCTTCCTTTTTTTTTCTTTATCTTTTAGAGAAGAGTCCTTCTATTGTACTGTTCCTATAACACCTGTTAAGAGGGAGGGATCAGGCTGGGAGAGGACAGAGGAGGTGAGGTTGTAAAAGTCTGGGCTAATTGAAATTTAGGTACATGCAGTACAGTGTTAGTTCAGGCAGTCCCACCCACAATTTTCAGTTTGCTTAGTCTTTGACTTTTATCAATTGAATGATATCTTTTGACTTTCAGCTTAATTATGATGCATTTCATTTTCTTTTTCATTTCATGCAAATGTCTCCTTTGAAGTTCGGTCACTATTGTAAGGCTGAAATTCTGAAACTAGCGTAAAGGAGTACAGAAATTTTAATTAAATCATGCTAAATTTGAGGTAACATATACTCAGGAAAAAAAAGCAGACTCCATCTGGATCTCATGCTGCAAAAGGGGTAGAAGGTAGAAAGCACAGATTAATTTGGCAGCACCCTTAAGTGGGGGGTTTTGGTTGTTGGGTTTTGGGGATTTTCCTTCCTTGGCTTTTGACTCTGTGTCCCAAGCTCAACATTATTTTTTTTCAGTTTTGTCTTGGAACATGTTGGCTTGTTACACAGTGTCAATGAAACATGCATGGCTTAACACATTGCAAGAGCACTCAGTAAAACCTTGAATGTTTAGGCAGTTTGCAGTAAGACTATTTGATAATATGGCCCATGAAAATGTGCATTTGCAGCTGAAGTTATTTATATTATAATTTCAGAATTTGTTTGGTAGCAACAGCCTTGATGGAGGAAGCAGCCCTATGGTAAAACCTAAAGGAGATAAGCAAGTAGAATATTTAGATCTGGACCTGGATTCTGGGAAATCTACCCCACCTCGTAAGGTAAGCACATCTTGAACTTCAGGATTTCTCCATGAGCAGTTGCTGGGATGGTGAGCACCCCAGCAAGATCGCCTTGCTTAGTTTGTCAAACTGTGTGTGACGGAGAGAGTGTGTTGCACCTTTGAGAGGAAGCTCTGCTTGTTCTGGATCTGTTTGGGACTTTTAGTTGACTTGTTTTAATGGGTCTTTCACTTTCCCTTGCCTTTTCCAGAAAAAGAGCAGTGGTTCAGGCAGCAGCGTGGCAGACGAGAGAGTTGATTACGTTGTGGTTGACCAGCAGAAAACACTAGCACTGAAGAGCACACGAGAGGCATGGACTGATGGGAGACAGTCTACAGAGTCTGAAACACCTACCAAAAGTGTAAAATGAAAATGCAGCTTTATCTTCCAAGAACAGAAAGAAGCGTCTTTTATCGCTCTGAATTTTTGAGAATTACAGAACCACGACGGCGATGGCGATGGACTGTGCAGTGCTTGATGATTCGCTGGTCTGTGCACAGGTTCTTGACCGAAGAAGACGGCAGCCAAAGGATGCTTCAAATACATCAGAGGAATTCTAAGATCCTAAATTGGCTCTGTGGTCTCTGGAAAATTCATAACCTGTATATAACATGTACAATAGTATCGCTTGGCTTTCAGAAAACCTTTTGTTTGGTAGTTAACACATTGTAGTATTACTATGGTTATGCACTTTTTCAGTTATGATGTTGGTTCAGGTATTCCCAGTTAGTGTACCTTAATGCCTAATTCATCTGGAGAGTTTTTTTTCCTTACACTACTATTCCTTACAATTTTAGGTTAATTAAGCTACTTGTAGATATGGGAATTAATATTTGAACTTCAATTTAACAGCTTAAAATTGATTTTGCGGAAATACTTCCACAATTGAATAATCTACTTGAAATGTCGAGAGATGACCAGTAGTTACATACGTGTTTATATTTAATACACACAAGATTATTTGGAAGTCTACAGGTTATCTTCCTAACAAAAATTGCTGTGAGTTAATAATAATGAACTATACTGGGTTTAGACCTACAATCCTGGCTCCGATGTTAGTTGTTAGTGGTGGAACTTCTATTGTATTTTATTAATGACAGTGTTCTGTGTTCAATGGGTGAAGATTCTGCAGGGTGGGATCTTACCTTTTAAAGACTGAATAATTAAATATCAAGTAAGCCTGCAAACCACTGAAGGCATGCAGTAATATTGTGATCTCACAATTATTAACAAGAAATAACCTTTATATTATTTACAGAAGGTAGAGTATATAAATCAGGTACGTACCAAGCACCATTGTGCTAATACACTGATCAGGTTTAGACAGTGAGCTTTAGTTTTGTACTATTTAGAAGTTCTAATGTCGGTTTTCAGTTTGAGATTAATGGGACAGTTTGACATTCACTGTTTGTAGTACTAGCAAAATACTGTGATTTTGAATTAGACATTTAATTCAAATGGAAACACTATGTTTTGACACCATAGTGCCCTTCTTACAATCTTTATTTTACTTTAATCTCCTGCTTGGCCTTATATTTAAATCCCTATGCAACTGATATTTTATATCTCTGTTTTTAAAAATTAGAAAAATTAGATGATATACCTAAGTGATCCCCTTGTAAACCACTTGTTGCTCTTTCCTGGTACAGGAGTTTAAGCTCTGTATACTGTGATCCTTTATTTTATTATGCCAGTTCCAAATAATAATCTGCCTTGGTTTAGATACAGTTTTGTTATCTGGAAGAAAAGAGAGTTCTTTAATGGTGTGAATGACTTAGGTCTAGATAGAAAACCTACTAACAGTTTTTCACTTTTTTTTTTTAACACAAAAATGCCCACAATTAAATTGTTTTTCTATGGTTCCTTCTTTCCCCCCCCACTCCACTCAATCCATTTGCTTCAATTTGCCCAGATCATTTAAAAGTTGATCATTGAAGTATGTTGTTTTCTGGCATGTTGGTGTCAGTCCTGTGCCTAATCTGCCATTGGTTGTTTCTCCTCCCTCACAGCCACAAACTACAGTATGTAAATTAACATATTCTTCACAAAGGTTCTTTTTAAATTAGTAATTTTGATGCTTTAAATGCTCATTTTAAAAAAAGAAACTAAACAATGCATTTTGAGGTGAATTTTAAATAAATCAAGTTGTTCAGTTTTGATGTGTAAACTCTGTCCTGTGAAATGGCAAAGCAGTATTCAATGTGTGTGTAAAGGTGCCTAGAAAACCATCACTTTTTTTCACAACTGTGGATTTTAGATACAACGCTAACAGTTTCTGGAAAAAAAAAAAAAAGAAAAAAAATTAAATATAGCAGTTTCTAAAGCACGTCTCTGAACTTTCTCCCCTTCGAAACAACAAAAATGATATGAAGTCCCAGCCTTCTGGGAGCCAGCAGAAGTGGCTTCAAGGGAGCTCCATTACTTGAGCATAACTAGTTCAAACCTTTAAAGATGCTGGAGCAATAAGTCCATTCTGCTTCGAAGCCTGTATCTAGTGGGACCAAAGCTCCCATCGCGGAGGGTGAGTTGAAGCATCCGTGGGCACGGTGAGTGCGGGGCGGTGTCGGCCGCGCTCTGCAGGCAGCCCTGCTCTCAGGCCGGGGCTCGGCGCGCTTGCCCCTGTGTCTCTGCAATGCGCTTGCTTGTGGTGTTTGACAGATGCTGTTAGATCATCTCCACACTCCGCTTCCCTAAAATAGTTCTCTCGGTGCCATCGTTGTGGCAAAGGGTCCTGTTGTGCATCCCTGTACTCACGTGGGCACCTGCCTGAGGACTAAGCTCATCTCAGAATATTTGAAACTTGTGTTTCTTTCTCCTCTCGATGGGCAGGAGGGGAACTTGGGGGAGGGCCACCTCCCTGTCCTGTACCCCTCCAGCCGGTCCTTCATCCCCGTCACCCGCGTGCTCAGTTGGGAATTGTAGTGTTCAAGTTTCTAGTTTAACCATTTCATTTCTGCTAGAATGCTGCTTTTTTTTTTTTTTTTTTTAACTCAAGAATGCACAGGGAAATCTCAAAAGGTTTAGCTACTACAAGACTACCAGGCTGGGAAGTGACAGGGGGGACATATATATGTCACAGGTTCAGTTCAACGCACTGTCACTTCTTCACTATTAACCCATAACATACAGGGACCAAAGCACAAGTGTTCTGTTCTTCTGGAATTTTTTAAAAGGGACATTTTAAAAGATTTTTTTTTTTAAAAAAGGGGCATTGTGTGCTCAGTAGTCTCTTTTTCTTAGGTGAGAGGTAAAATGGTTTTCTAAATAATTTATTCATCTCTGACAAGCATGACATTATGCCACATATAGGGCTTACAAACAAGTTACAGTCTTGCCATTGTAATTCAGTAAATTAGAATTTGTTGCTCCATACGGCTAAATGGGGAGCAATGGGCCCCTCTGGAGTTTTCACACTGCACTCTGAGCTAAGTAAGATTTTTATCTCAATTAAACTTAGCTTAGCTATTACTGATTGCAACAGTCAATGAGGTTAAAAGTGCTTCTGGGTAGAACCAACAACAATTTCTGTGTGTGTGTATGTGTGTATAGGTATGTATGTGTACCATTTTTTTTTCTCTCCAGTCTTGCAAAACTGCCCTGGCAGTTTACCAGCCTAGGAGATTGGCCTCTATTTCTTATGTTAGCAGGAGTTCTGTGCTGCAGCCAGCCTTTCATAAACTTACCATTCATTTACTGTTGTCCTTCCTAATACTTATGTTGTGCGTGACTGTCCCCTAACAAGCATCTAGTGTGCATGAAGTGCTCCATAAAAGCACCGTGTTGTCTTGGGCACAGACGAGCAGAAGACCCGGCTGTGAGGCGCTTCTGCGTGTCTTTTTGCTTCAACTGAAGGAGCAGCCAGGTATCTTTGGGCATAGGTCCCACCCTGGCAAGGCACAAGGAATGGGACCAAATGCTTAGGAGCAGTGTCTTTGACATGAGCAGTTTTCCACAGCTTGTGTTTATGGTTCAGCATCCTTGACGGTAATTTTCAGCAACAGCAGCAGACAGAGGAGCTGGTGTCGTCTGCAGGACTAGCCATGGGACTTGCCATCTTCTCAGTCAATGAACAGACCTAGACTGCTCTGATGCCCAGGGAGGGGGTCATTTTTTAAAGACTGTTTAAAAAAAAAAAAAAAAAAACTTTGGTATTAATGGGAATTGGAAAGGATTGATCTGGTTCACTTGTTGACTTCTTAATAAGGGAGAAGTCAGCTGAAGTATTCTAGTTGCGTAACCTGCTGTGTACACCCATAAATTAAGAAACACGAAGCACTTACAAAAGCCAGCTTACAAAACAAGTGTCCCTTTATGATGCCAAATTTAGTAGGCCAAAAAAATATGTTTTTCTAGACTACGGGGCATGAGCTAATGCCTTTGTGTGTGTGAAAAACAACCTCCTCTCTGACTTTAATGTATCTTAGCCCATTAGGGTAGGAAGCAATAGCAAAAAACTTTCATAATGTCTAGAACATAAAATACAAATCAGAAAATACGAAGTAGATGCTAAAAAAAATTCTTTCTTCTTGGTATAAAATCAGTATCTGTACTGATACCATGGTTTACATTTGAAGATTCTTACAGCATCCACCATAATTGCTGAATATTTTCCTGAAAAGTTTCCTCTGCAATTAAAGGCAATGTGAATTGCATCAGTTTTGAAGAGGGGCAATAAGGTATCGGCTACTATTATAACAATATTTCATTAAATGTTCTTTGAGGTCCTTTCGAGCTGTCCTTGGGTGTTAGTGTGTGTGGACTTACACAGTGTATGCAGATAACATGAACTTGAGTTTCTGTTCTTCTTTCTGAGGTTCTTTGGCAGGTTTTTACTTTGATGATTCTCATTTCTTTCTATTGACTATTTTTTCCCCAAAATTTCAATAAATCAGGTTTGAAAACTAATTACTTCCACCACAGGTGTTTTATATTCCACCAGAGAGTATAGAATTTGAACATATCAAATAATCTGTTGTTATTCAAAACAACCACTAATACAGAAAGGAATTCAAATGTGGTATCTGTTTCTAAAACCAAGAACTTGAAAGATACATGTGGTACTAATAGAATCTACAGCATATATAAGAACACATCATTTGCAGTAGAAACCTTATTACAAGACCCTGAATGTTCTAGTCTGATAGTTCTTGTGTATTTGCAGGAAAGAAAGAGGCAACTATTTGTCAATTTAAGTGCCTAAAACTTTCATAGATATTTGTTTAAATATCTAAATGCCATGAGGAAAATAGGCCAGGTCACAAATTAAAAGAAACCAATCAACTTAAAGGAAAACCATGGAAATTAGATTAAGATGCTATGGCAGAGGCCCTAACATATGAAATTTGAATGTACAGGCAGATACTTGTGTATATGCGGAATCCCAACAGCATCATAAAATTGCAGATAAATAAAATAGCTTTTTTATTTATAGTATAAATAAGGTTGAAATATTAAGCCTTACTTAAGAACTCTTTGCAGATGTATGCCCTTCTTTGGACAAAGTCCAGGTTTATACCAACCTCGTAAAATCCTCCCTCCCTCAAAGAACAACCACACCATAAGGGGTTTAAGTGGCCTAATGCCAGTGTCCATCTGTGCAGCAACGGTTTGGAAGGGATCCTCTCAGTTTCCCAGAATGGTTAAGGTTGGAAGCGACCTCTAGAGACCATGTAGTCCCGCTTGCCTTGTTTAGCTCGCACTGCTGCATGTTGTGGTAAGAAGTAAACCTTGGGGTTTGAGAAAAGAGGGTCAGTGAAGAACTGACCACCGAGAAGGATGGGGACTTTTGGAATGAGAAAGGTCTGTATGTGTAATGAAAGAAGCACCCAGCATGAAATAACGTAAATCTGGGTTGTGGTTGAGCCTTCTCAGTCACAACATTGTGCAAAAAAAGCCTAACAACATTTTCTGTAGTCTGACTTTCTTCCGTGGGAGAACTGCTTCTTAGAGAATCTCCCTTCTTCAAGGATTTCTATCAGACACATAAAACTTCTTTTCCCATGAATAAATTTTATTGTTAGGTACACATCTGGTGCCTTGTTTTAAATTGGAGACAAGCAAAGTCTGACAAGCTACAGACTGTTTCTGTTGCCAAATTGTCCTTGGTTTGTGGTTGTAAGTATCAAATTTTAAAAACCTTTTGGTCCTTTTATGGCATTATTTTTACAATTCTTTTGAAGACAGAGCTAAAACATAGGCTTGTGAATGTTTATGACTCAGCACTGCAAATTAAGTCAGTACTGTTTATTTTGCATGCAATACTAATTTTGCTAGCATTCCCTGTAATTTTAAATTCAATATCATATTGAGAGTACTCCAATCTGAAGAACATATGCATACCTACTTGTAGGTTTATTTGGTAAACTATCTTGAATATTGTTGCCATTGCACTAAGAAATTAAATTTTGTATTGGTTTTTATTGAAATTAATATATAATATCTTTTTCTATCAAATTTAACTAGAAGTCATCTAAAGAATATTAAAGTTATGATTATGCATCAAGCAACAAGAGACACCTTGCCAAGAAATTTGACACAAATCTGTAATTAAACTGGTCTTTACTAACTTCATAAACGTGTTAATAATAATGATGACTGCGGGAGGATTTTTATGCCTTGATGTGTATTTGTCCTTACTTGGTGTTTAGCACCTTAGTAATCTCTTTCAGGAGTTTCTTTATGCTACTGGTTGCTTTTAATTTCAGGTCTCCATATTCAGTCTGCATGCTCAAGCTTTGCAGATTTTGTGCATTTGTGAGTATTTTCATGTTGATTTGGAACCTTTCTCTTCTTCTTAATTAGTTTTTCCATTCTACTTTTAAAAGTTTAAAACTTTCCTTTATACTTTTGACAAGATTTTTTTATCACGCTTGCCCTCTGTACTGTTCCTAAGTCTAATAATTTTCTTCTTTTTCACCTCTTGAATGTGGCAGAGATTTTGCTAGCTTTCTACGATTTACAGCATGGTTCTGTGTGCTCAGAGATAAATAACTTCTTAACCAAAATTAATCTAAGAGTTCACTCTATATGACTTTGCACTCTTGCAGTAATGTGGAATCCATGGTACCTTTGATTTAATAATCAAGTTATGTATGAAGTAAAGCTGCAGGTGGAAATTTTGCTGAGATGGTTTATTTAATGGTTATTAAATGGTTTATTTAAAAGCCTTTAGGTCTACAAAAACTCAAGTTGTTCATGGAAAATCCACTAAGGTTATCCAAAAATACTTAGATGGTGCTGCAGGTTGTATGTAACTTTGCAAGACTGATTTCTTCCCCTACCACTCTGATATCTAGAGAACAACCATTAGGACTTCCTGGAAATCAGGTTGCAGATAGGAATACTCTTTTGACAGTTTCTCCCATTTGTGACTGAAATATTTGGGACTGGTATTTTCTTTTGAGTTAACTTCTCTAAAATTCGAACAAAGATTATTGTCTCTTAATGACAACAAAGGCAGAGTCCTCAGCAGTGAGAGAAACAAAAAAAGTTAAAACATTAACCAGGAAGGGCACAGGGACAGTTTTCAAGTAGAGATGAATGATATCCTTTTAATATCTCATGATGCTCATACAGGGCACATGAGTATCTCCATGCTGCTTTCTGACCAAGGGATGATGAGGTGTGCACAGAGCAGGTATTTTCCCTCTCTCCCTCTTCCCAAGCTTTCTCATCTTCTCCACCCAAGCATTATTGGAGGATTTTCTCTGCTAACAAAAAGATGGTGTTGAAGGTGCTGAAACAACTTCTCTTATTGATCGCCTTGACCTCTGTCTCAGCCTGTTTGCTGCTTTTCTTGTGAACGCCTAGTCAGCCACCGGTGATCCTCCATCTGCAGTGGGAGGGGGATTAAGTGCACATATGACTGCACCCCCAGAAGCAGGGGAGAGGTAGAAGCTGAGGCAGGACAGATTAAAACCAGACTAAGGCAACTTTATGCAGGAAGAGTTCAAGTGACTAGATGAATAACTACTAGATAAATAATTTGGTACTGCACATATTTAAACTTTAAGGTATGGATGGAGATGCAAGAAGAGAGTGCCATGTCTCTGGATGCAGAGAAACACCTGTGGCAAATGGACTGGGTTTTTCACCTACTGCGATAAGAAGCAATGGGGAAGCATGTCAGTCATTTTTTTCTTAGTTAAAAAGTTCTGGTCTAAAAAAAATAAAATGCACTGTATTCTTCTGAATAGTTCTGATAGAAACGAAATGATACTTCCAGAAATGTCAGAGTGAATTTTGAATTCAATTTTAAATTTTAAATAAAATTTTAATTTTTAATCGTAAATGTTCAAAAGGATGTCATAATAAGCACCAGTGAAATGAGTCAGAATGGTAGCAAAGAGCGCACACGAGGTGCTTCCTTATGGATATATCGACAAGTGCGGAACTGGACAGACGTTGATGATGCTCAGTGGTGAGAGTGAGCACTCACTGTCGATGCCCTTGACTTCCCCGAGCAAAAGGGGCCTGAAGGCAGGAGGCCCCGCTGCCTGTGCTGAGCCAGAGGTACGTGCGGCTCCCCTCATGCTCCGGAACTCGTGACACCTACAGTATGGGACCCTGTAAGTGGGTATGGAAACCACAGACCTCAAGGGGTCTGGAGAGGGAGAGCTGTTGCTGTATGTATAAAGAGGGATCAGTAGCTCCTCATGTGTTGGCCAAGGGACACGTTGAGCAGCCAGTAGGCCTCATGCCCTGCTGGTAAGAAAAAGAGTCAGTGTCAATAGTTTGTGGTGCTTCCTTCGAGCAACACGGGCCCCAGAGCCAAAGAGGGGCAGGCCTGAGGAGGAGCAGCAGATTTATGCCCTATCAATAGGCTTCGATATTGAGTATCTGCAGCCAATGTGGCTGACTGGAAAGAACAGTTTGACCCAAGACCCGCATTTTCATAGCACTGGCATCTTCCTGCTCTTTTATTTTGGAAGAGGTGCTGGTGATACCAACCGTACTTTAGTTATAAGCCTCCAGCAGTGTCGGGGGAGCAGGGCTGTGATGTGAGGTGGCTTCATGCACCCGACAGGGGCTCCCTGCAGTGGCTTCAGTGTGGGGCCGAGAGGAAGGTGAGCCGCCACTGCAGCGTAGCAGGAGTGAGTATGATCTCTAACAGAGCTTGCGAAGTCCTTGGAAGTACCTTAACAACTTATCATAAAAAAAAAAAAAAAAAAAAAAAAAAAAGTGGCAGTTAGAGCCACCCCTGCAGATAAATGCAGCAGTGGGTCTGAGCTACTCTTCCCCAGGAGAGGGTAGGAGCACAGGTTATCTCTTTCAAATCCTCCTCTTTCACTTTTCTTTTCTCGTAGTTTTATTCATTGAAATATTTATTTACTGGGACCTCGGGCGCCTCCTCATGCGTGCACTACTCTGGTGTGGGAGGTGAGCGGCTTCTACCCGCTCTGTTTTGGTTTCCCCAGCAAGCGCGCCGTGCTACAATGTCACGTTCAGGCCCAGTTGCCGGTGCGTCTCCGCGGCCCCCGCGCCACGGGCCGTTACGGCGCGGCGCGGCCGTTAACGCCTCGTGACGTCACGCCCCGAGAGGGACCGCCCCCCCTCACCCGCTCGGCCCGGGCGCCGAACGCGGCGGCGGTGACGTCACAGAGCGCCCCCTTCCACGGCCCTGAGGCCTGTGCGG
>JAVCKT010018106.1:0-21743 GCA_032273925.1 Rhynchotus rufescens | reverse complement strand
CTCCAGGTCCCGATGGTGTTTTGGAAAGGAGTGTCACACAGCAGGCCCTTGAAAAGAGCCAATGTAAACGTGTGCTTGAGGAGAGCAAACAGGAGCAGATAACTGCTGTAAGTGCCCTTTAGAACAATGCATGGCCTTGAGTCCCGAGGCACTGCCAGAGGCTTGTCCGAGCCCTGTGCGCTGCGTGGCCGTCCCTGTTCGCAGTCAAACCAGCTCCCGCGTGGGCATTGCCCATGCGTCCCGTGCCCTGTAGCTGCTCTGAGGGTCCATAGATGGTCCCCTATGGCCTCCTGTGATGTGGCCATCAGAAGCAAGTGTCCTCACCGTGTGCCTGGAGTTATTTGTAGTCTTTGCACCTTCTGTAGGTGCCTCTGTGATGGGTCTGTGGGTTTTTGCCAAACACGGCTTGGAGAACCCTGCTCAACGGCCCAGGGCTCGGCTGGTGGCGATGGAGTGTGGCCATGCTGGAGAACCGCCCGGAGCCTGGTCCTGGGCACACTGCGTGAACAGGGAGGAAAACGGGGGTGAAAAGGGGACGACAGCACCTTGGCTGCCGCTGCTCGCGTTTCACTGCCTAATTATAGCTGGATTGGAGGACTGGGGAGAGGGGGTAGGCACAGCAGCGCTGAGCTCCCACGTCAATTTGGTGTCATTTGCAACTATTTAAAGTTAGTGGGCACTTCTGAAGATTGCGGCCAAAATAATTGGAGTGGCTTGTAATAGAAAACATCTGCTGCGGAGGACGTTGCAACCTAAGAAGGGCTTCATAAAAATAGGTCTGACTAGCAAGAAAGGCGCAAATTAGTTCTTAGTTCACTGACTAGGCTGTAAGTCTCATAGGCACTTAAACTTCTTTTGTTAAAAGAACCTGCTAGAAATCATACACAGACAAGTGAAATACCCATTTTTTTTTCTCTGCTTGCTGTTTTTTATCATTTGTTGTTCATGCAGTCATCAGACTTCAGTGGATATGACTACTCCGTCAACAGAACAGAAAAAAAACATGTTACTTTGGTGTTGATCATATCGGGATTAGGTTTTGGTTTTTGTCAGAAAAAATGGCACCATTATGCCCTGCCCCATGATAGTAACTAATTTTGTTTAGAGAATGGATCTGTTGAGCACTTTAAGAGTAGCACAAGGAGAATATTATAGCCAAAGGAATTGACCTCCAGAGGTGGCACTCAGGGGAAGAGATCTCTTAAATCTTTCCGTTTCCTTTGATCCCAGAAATGGGATGAATTCATGAGTTCTTACTATTCTCTTCAGCAAGTGAGAGAGGAGTAATCTTGGGCTTATTGTTGCCAAAAGTTGAGTCTTGAATCCTTGATCTGGGAAAGAATTACCAAGGTAAATGGAAAGCTGGTTTTTGGAAAGAGGAGTGTGGAAGGATAGTGCTGACAAGGGTTGTTGAACATCAAGTAGGAATGAAAGCATGCTTGTAAAAATAACAGGAACCACAACAGCACATATCTACTCTTTCACCGCAACGCATGAAATCTCGTGCTTATATGAACTGTGTTCAAGCAGGTCATTCTGGGCAGAGCTCCTTTTGAAGACGAGTTCTTGAGTAACTGGCTCATTATAACCCAGTTCATATTTGAACAGTCACGTCTGGTTGCAAAAAGGGGTGAAGAGCCTTGGAAAACACAAGCAATTGCATGTAAGCTGCTAGACTGATTAACTTGTCCTGATAGCAGTCGTGTAACTGTGCCGGAGGCGCTTCTGCTCGCGGCGGTGTCTACCTAGAATAGGGATTTCGTAAGTCACCCACTGCCTGTTGCCATGAGTGGGTAGGCTCCTGTTGACCCGACTGCCTTTGGATGAGACTCCAAAGTAAGTCATCATCTCTTGGTAGACAAGGCTCTATTTGAGCATTTAGGAGGCTAAAACAGATCCAAATGCCTATATGGATTGAATTAGAAAATTCTGTCTTGTTTCTTGGTTGCAAAGATAGCTTTTCTTATAGATCTGTTCCATACTGTGGCCAGTTTTCCTTTCTAGCAATCATACCTGCTCTTATGTTTTCCCTGTGGTATCTCTAGATACCATGCACCCAAATTAGCAACTTAGGAGTCTTGGAGGGGCAAGAAATGAGAGCGCTTCTCTCTGCTGGAAGGAATGGTATTGGAGCTGGTTATTGTGAGCGTTGACATCCTTATGAAGTGTTTTCTATATAAGCATCTGCATGAATGTTTTATGAAAATAACTGTCTTCTTACAGTGACATCCTTTAAAAGATTGTATCTGAGTGCTATCAGGTTGACAAGTGCTGTTCCTGATGGTGCAGAGGGGAAGTGATGCAAGGTTTTTTGTGGATAAAACATGTTTTGATCAATAGGAAAAATCCGCATTGCTTCCTTTGGGGGTTGTACAGTTATTTCTGAAGGTTGCTTCTGCAGAGCTGAATCCTGTGACATGTTAAGCACCTCTATGGACATTTATGGGCATGAATCCAACCTACTGGGTGGTTACTCCAGAACAGCAGAGAAGAATTCTGTCCTAGCCTCCTTCTCCCAAACTCCCCAATGTCTTTGGTATGTTGTGAATGTTGCCCTTTCAGCAATGGTTCTCGATAGACTTGCTGTTTTTCTCTTTTTCCATATCTTCTGCCAGCATCTATATGCTGAGCCTTAAATACCAGGGCTTTGGACCATCTTTCACGCTGTTCGTACGGCACCACACACAGTGGAATCCCAGCCCGCAGCCAGGGCGTGCGGGAATCGCTGCAGTACAATTAAATAATGATAATAATTACCTGGCAAGCTGTTTCAGTTGTCTGCGAGAGCCTGGGTAATATGTGCGTGTGGGGCAAGCCTGAACACCTACTGAATTAATAAAAGAAGTGAGTTTGCCGGCAATCCAGCACGTCATAAATTAACACCTTGTGCAGATGTTTAGCTGACAGCTTTAAGGGCTTTTGGCATTACAGTAGTTAAGTCGGTTTTCTCTGTCTTCACATGCCCTGTCCGGCATCTCATCTCATTCAAGGAACCTAATTGCTCTCCAGCCTTTCAGCAGCACATCGTCTTAGCACCTCGCTGCCAAGGCACTTATTCACCTCGAGGCCTCATTATGTTTTGCCAGCGCATTGGGGGCCAAAAATAACTTGACAGCATCAGCTCGATACCTCAGCTCGATAAGCAGATACCGCAGAACGACAAACAAGTAATTGGGTGAGGCAAACCCGAAGTGCGGCCGCTGGTGACGGTCGCGGCTCTGCCTGCCTCGTGTCGCAGCAAATCCCTGCACGCCGGCTCCGGGAAGAGCACATTCCCTATGGCAGTGAGCAGCGCATGTCTGCGAGGAGCCGCTACCCTGCGCATGGATGGCTGGTGTCGCAGAACCAGGATTTAGCAAGAGCGTTAAAAATAAAAGCAAAAATTGCCCACACGCTGTCATTCAACATGGCTTATGGGTGGGCCAGGAAATGATCCATCTCCCCCTTTTAATCTGATATTATAATTAATTTAAAGTTGATTGCTGCGAGTGGCTGTGCATACTTAAAAATTAGATTAGCCAGTAAATTGTCTCTAATGACAGCCTTTATTGCTCTGGTAGTTTACCCGAAAGCAACGTGCCTTTCTTTGGAGTGTGCTAATGCACCCAGAGAAGGCAGCGCTGGGCTCTTGGGGGTCGGGTATCCCCGACTTGGAGGTTTCCACAGTCAGACGGACGCTGTCCCTGCTGCCTCCCTCCTGCAGCACGCGGTTTCGGTCCGCAGCAGCAGGCAGCGTTAGGTCCCGTCGCCACGTGCGCCCAAGGAAGAGCTGCGGGACGGGGATGAGGCAGGACCCCAGGGTGCTGGGCTCCCCTCTTGGTGCCGCAGACGCAGCCCCTGCCCGGCGCGCGGTGCGGAGCGGTGCGGCCGCCAAGCGCGCGGGGCCTCGAGCGCCTTCCTGCTCATTGCGCTACCCGACTAATCCGGCGTGACCTAGCGCGTGCGATAAAGCAGAGTGGCTCCATTAAGGCGTGTGTGGCAGATGCCGTAACTCGAAATTCCTTGGGATCGCTGTGTTTCTTAGCGCTAATGCCACTTCCTACGTGCGTGCAAGAGAATATCAAAGCCAGGCTTCTAGCCACGTAAACTCTGGGTGTGGGAGCACATGGGCTGCATTAACAGCCTAACAAGGGAATTACGATTATCCTGCTAAAATATTTTTGCTGGCTTTTCAGACATAGTCAATGGTAGCAAATAAATAGAGGAGGAGGCAAAGAAGGAGCCTCTCGATGTTATTTTAAGTTGTTCGAAGTGGTGCTGGCACAGGGGAGCGTTAGTTATTTTGGCAAAGAGTCTGTAGCATTTTTCAGCTGCTTTTTATGATTCTTTTGCTGCTAGCAGTTAAAGCTAGGAGTGGCAAAAGGACTTGAGGCAGATAGCAAAGTAAACTTCAAAGCTTACCAAAGAGCAGTCTAATTTGTAGGTAAAAGTTTGCTTTGGTAATTAACATGTCTGTACTGTTTATTCTAGTAAATAGACCTAGATAAAGCAATTTGCAAATGAAAACAAATAGAGAATGCCAAGAATATGATTCAGTCTTTGAGCCGACTCTTCAGTAGGAGGAGGAGGAACAGATTTTGGTAGTTTGCATTTGAAAAAATCACTTTTTGTTTACTTTCTCTTTGCCAGATGGAGGAAATGCACAGATCACTGCTTTAAATCAATAAATTACTGCTCTGTGTTCGTTTTCTGTCTGCACCTTAAGCTTTGTCCTTTGTAGATGCAGTGCATACATTCTGTTAGGCTATGATTTTCATACAGAGAAAGCCTGCAGATAACTTGCTCCGACAGGCAGAAGGTGAATGATTGCCCTGGATCTGAGGCAGTTTATACTTTTTTTTTTTTTTTTAAATAGAAGAAATAGCCTCTGCTGCCTTTACCTTTCCCCCGGAGGAGCAGGTGTGAGGCGTGGGCGCCCCGTGCTCGTTGACGTGTTGTGTTGGTGGCAGCGCCAGGCCCGCCGTGGGCGAACAGCGGCCAGGCCGGGCTTTGCTCCAAGGGAGGCGTGGGAGCTCCGTGAGCCTGCGCTCGGGTCGCATTGGGAAGAGCTGCTTCCCTCGGTGAGCAAACGGCAGCAGGGCCCGAGCCCCTCGCCTTTGCCCGCAAAACGTGAGCGCTAGGAGCAGCTTTGGGGAGAACTTGGCTTAAGAGCTGCTGTTTCTAATGCGTGCAGAATGGAGGGGGGAAGTTGCAATAGAAAATCCACCAAAGTTAGGTTTGTTTGAGACATGTCCTGCACCTTTTGATGAGGAAAAAAAAGTGCTGACAGGAAAAAGCGAGACTAAGAGACAAGGTGTTTTAAAGTACTCAGCGGGAACCGTTTCTTTTAATGTCACTCGTGTCATTCCTCAGTATGAACTTTCCTCACTTAAACTAGTGCAAGACCTCGTGAGGCTGCTGTTAGTTTGTCAGGGGCCCATTTGATTCAGCTAAAATGTGTTAACTGATTTAAAACCTTAAGTGACGAAGCCGGGCTTTGGTGGGTTACCCGTGCAGGCCACCCCTCTCACCAGTTTAACACTCTTAAATTGCTTTTTTAATTAATGCTGTACCAAGCGTGCCCGGGTCGCTCCTCGAGCAGAGCGGCAGATGGTCTGGGCGTCGCGCTGGCAGGAAGGACGATACTTTGGGACAAAATCTGCTTTCAGCTTCACTCGTGTAATTCCAAATAACACGTTTGGAATTGGCTTACATGGATTTCTGAAGGTGGAGACATGATAAGAATTAAGTCTGACGATAAAATTTTAGCTCCTTTTTTGTCTCCAGCAGGGAAGGAATTGAAGATTCGGGCGTTACTGGAACTAGCCAGTTTTCAGGACAAAAGCTTTTGCAATTATGTCTTATTAAGATAATTTTACCTAGAAGGTAAACCAAAATTACATGGCCTATTTTTTTTTTTTCTTAAGCCTTTAGTGGAATGCAGTTTCAAACGCATCTATCTGTGTATGTTTTTAATAACGCTCTGTAGTTTGGCATGGGATCTTGCCAAAAGTGAAATCATTAATGAAGTCCACAGGGTATTTATGCAGATCCAAAGCTGCTCATTACGCCTATTTTTAAGCGCGTCGTCGTGTTGATGGCAAGGGGAATTTGTTGAAACCTGTAGCGTAAAACTTGTAATTTTGTTTGCTAACACTTGCAAAAGATTACACATCTGATCCCAGGCCCTTTGAAGTCCTGGGGAGTAAGGGATCATTAGCTTAGGAATTAGTACGTGTTTTTCTAACGTAAGGCTTGTACAGGATGCTCTGGGAATGCCTCCCGCTCGCCTCCTGTGTGGGGAACACACTCGTCAGGAACGGTGGCGAATTCCCTGCGGACGGAAAATGGGGTCTCCCGCCTGGCTGTGGCTGCTGCTGCATAGTTTCTAAAGGAATAGCCTGAAACATTCTCCTCTTCCTAAAGGCAGCTTTGCTGCCCACACGGGTGAGGGGTTTGCAGAAGTGGCACAAAAGGTGAGCTCTGTAAACTTCCCGTGTCGACGTGCTGCTTGTTCCCCGGAAAAAAAGGGGTTTTCAGAAGCCTCCAGAGTCAGTGTTTTTGTGCAGGAATGTCCTTGCTTTTAAGGAATAAGGGGCACAGCAGCCTTATAGATTTACAAATTTATGCTTTCTAAAGCAATTGAAACTAAGGAACTACTGGTTTTCCTACAGCTGCATGGAAACAGCCTTTGTGTTGCAGCGGGAGGCAAACGTGAAAAAATGATGTGCTGTGTGTGCTCGGGAGCAGAAGGGGTTTTCAGCTCGCTGCGGGTGCGCAGTGCTCTGCAGGTATTTAATGGGCTTTGCTGAGACATGCTCCCCCTTGTAACGTGGGGCTGGAGCTGACAGACTTTGCTCAAGGCAAATTCTTTTCATTAAAAAAGGATTTAACTAATTAGACCCGACTGTCGACTGACAGGTTAATTGATAAGGGAAGTGGGCCCAGTAACCCGGAGGTGAGATTATAGTGGGACTTTAAATCTTTATAGGCCCTGATAAAACTTTGGCTTCCCCTGGAATGTCAGAAAACTCGTGCTGGGTTTTGATGGGGTGCAGCAGCTTCAAGAGGTTGGCCAAGAGCTGCTCTTCCCTCAGATTCGTTTTTTCAAAGCAAAGGCACCTTTTTCTGAAGCAGAAAAATCTGCCTCAAATTCTGAAGCAGAAAGATGAAGGCACTGAAGCAGATCCAGCGAGGCTGGCTCACGCACCTGGGCCTACGGGTGGTTTGTCTGGCTGGGCTGCTGAGTGCTTGACCTGCAACTTTCTCGTTCCTTTGGTTATCGATACTAAAAGTTAATGCCTCTTATTCTTTACTGTTGAAATAAGTAATCACTTAGCCCCATAAATATTCGTTCTGGAACCATTCCTTACTTACAATTTGCTTTTTAAAATGGGAATGAACTTAGCGTGTTTCCTGATAAGTAGGAGGGTAACTGGGCTCTGGGGAGTTGATTGAGAACCATAGAGGAGGGACGCGTGCCCCAAGCCAGTCCCAAATACAGCTGCAACCCTACGGAAAGCACGTTTGAAAGGGTAACTGCAAAGCAACAGGAAGACCAGTGATTATATCATGACTGGGAAAAATTATGCTACAGAAGTGTCTGACACATACAAAGTACCCTAAAAAATTAAAAGTAGGGCATGGTGGAGAGAGTCTGCTCACCCATATTGAGGTAACTCATGTGGGTTCTCACTTCAGTCTGAACATGGACTTCATTAGTTTTCAGGGGTCCAGATAACATCCAAGTTCAGCAGAAGTTGGTTAAGGATGTGAATGCCAGGTTTGGGGTTAGGCGGGAAGAATCGTGCTTGTGTCGAATTATGGGAAAGAGTTAGAGAAAGGTCCTGGGCCTAAAGGTCACTTTGCACTTTTGGTAGTAAGCTGAGAACAGCATGTTGCAAAGATTGAGGAGGAAGACATTCCAGCTGTAAATGAAGTGATCATGATCCTGAGGCAGCAGTGTGCCCTCGTAGCCAGGAAGACCAACAGGATCCTGGGGTGCATTAAGAATAGCATCTCCAGCAGGTCGAGAGAGGTGATCGTCCCCCTATACACAGCCCTGGTGAGGCCACATCTGGATACTGGGTCCAGTTCTGGGCTCCCCAGGACAAGAGGGATGTGGAGCTGCTGGAGAGAGTCCAGCGCAGGGCTACCAGGATGATCAGGGGCCTGGAACATCTGCCCTATGAGGAACGGCTGAGGGAGCTGGGCCTGTTCAGCCTGGAGAAGAGAAGGCTGAAGGGGAACCTGATCAGTGTCTATAGATACCTCAGGGAGGGATTGAGGAAGATGGGGCTGGCCTCTTTTTAATGGTGGCCAGCGATAGGACTAGAGGAAAAGGCCACAAACTGAAGCATCGGAAGTTCGACAGGAACTTGAGAAAACATTGCTTGACAGTGAGGGTGACAGAGCACTGGGACAGGCTGCCCAGAGAGACTGTGGAGTCTCCTTCTCTGGACATCTTTAAAACTCGATTCGATGCAGCCCTGTGCCACGTGCTCTACGTGACCCTGTGTCTGCAGGGGTTTGGACTAGATGATCTCTAAAGGTACCTTCCAACCTTAAGGATTCTGTGATTCTGTGTTAGCCAGTAATAACTGTAAGCTTAGGTTGGGGATGGGAGTCCCAGAGCTGTGCCATAGGAGATGACACATGGTGGATGTAGTCCTTCCCTCTTGGATAAGGTTAGATGCATTAGAGGTCTGGTTTGTGTGTATCAGGAAAATCAGCCCCGCTACAATGTCAAAACATAGACGTCGTGATAAGACTGACTTACAAAACCCCTTCATTTTTCTTTTCCCTTTCCTTTTTTTCCTTGCACTCCATCTAAAATAAATAACTGAAAATAACTGAATGAATATAATCCATTTCTCCAAAGGATGAAAAATAATTGCCTCCAGACTTCCAACTTACCTGCCAAATTGCATCCTGATGTGAATTACAATGGACAAATTATAATCTTTGGAGACAGGGAAAGAAACAGCAGCGTTTGCAAGTGACCCTTCCCTGGTAGGCACAGTCAAAGCGAAACAAAACTTGGCAGGTGATTTGCCCTCCCATCAGGGAAGAGCTGGGCCTGAGGCCATCCTGAAAGGCATGGACTTAGGAACGCGAGGGACAGGGCTCGCTCTGCGTGCCAGTTGCCCGGGCTTCAGCAGGAGGCAGTTTCAAGTGCTGTCAGCGTCGTGCAGGCTGCAAGCTCTGCGTTCCTGCACTCAAACCAAGAAAGACAGAGCAAAACAATGACACCAGATACACAAAGCGGGAGGCACATCTAACCGGGGAGCCTCGTGCTTGCACAGATGGCCTTGCTAAGGCTTCCCTGAGTGATGGGAGGGATGGGCAGCGCCATGTGGGCCGGCTCTGAGCAGGCCTCTTCAGACACTTGGGTATTTCTGTCTTGCCTCCGGCATGGGGATGGTCTCCTGCTTAGTGTGGCTCAGGCTACGTTTTGTGTAAGCTGCTACGGCTGGACCTGATGTTCTTGAGGGTGTTTACCCCTCGTAATGATTCTATGATTCAAGTTTTTCTCTGTTATTTCGGAGAATCGTGACATAGTTACGTCTGGGCAGGTTAGGTCTTGGTTGACTTTGTAACTCAGTGCTTTGCATACAGGTAAAGCACTTTCAGGATGTGCTTTTGTTGTCTTACGTAGCCATGAAATAGCTACACGTGTTTTGAAATTGCAGCTCTCATGGAGATAGCTATTTCAACAAACTGCCAGAGATTTTTCCAGAATGTGTTTCAGACTTAGTTGCAGCTCTTGTTGCAGTGAAGGGATGTTGAAAACATGCAGTCATTTTGTAGCCTTTGCTGGAAATTAGAAACTCTCTAGAGTTTCACTCTTTGCATTGAGTGTCTATTGTGCATTTCTGCAAGAAGGTACTTTTAGATGGGGCCTCAAAATGCACACCAAAAATACTCTCAAAAGACTATAATTCTGCCTCAGTTTAGACAGCATAGGTGGTTTGGTTTGAGCAGTGTTCCACTGGTTGCAACAGGAACCTCATTAATAGCTTTTCATTCAGCCCAAGTTGCCTAAAAATGATTCTGAGCTTTGATTTATGGTTGTTTTGGGAGGAAGTTGCTACCATTGAAGATGATATAGAAGGATCAGCCTGTATAGAAGCATCAGCCTGGCAAAACTGAGGGCAATGGATTCTTCCAGGCTGGGTTATGGGCAGCAGGAGCCAGCATGAGGAGGAGGAGGAGAGGATCTGAGGTCCTGTTCTACTGCAAAACAGAAGGACTGGTCTGGGGAAGAATAACGCCCCCAGTATCCATAGCCATTGCTAGAGTGGCAGTGATGGTTCAATTTTGAACCCCAGAATGATTAAATGTTGTTTGGTGAGCTTGGTTTGGAAGGTGATATTGTTGCAGTAAGCAATTTCTTAGGAGAACGTGAACTGTAAAGGTTTATTAGGTTGTAAAACAATTATTTGTTTGTGTGCTTTCCCCCCTCAGGAATCTCTTTCTTTTATATTTTCTAAATAATACAAGACATTCTTGGCAGCAGAATCCCCACAGTGGTTAATGTCAGCTTGTTATCAGATTTGGCAGTGATTGTTTTCAAATAATATAGATGTTTTTCCCTTGCTGCCCATGTTGGAGTGACAGTTTGCTGTAACGCACCACAAGAATCCAAAAAAAAAAAAAAAAAAAAGAGGTCAACGCTAGTCATTGAGATCACTGAAAACAGGTGATCTAGTTAGTTCAGGAAAGGAAAGTTGTGGTTTTTTTAGGGAAGATGAGGTCCTATTTGAATACAGGCTTGAAAACGATCTTTCCTAGGCTCTCAACAAAAAAGTACTGCTGAAACTCATATTGTACTTTGTATTATGACTCTTATTTTTAACGTTTATCACAATGTTTTAATTCAATGAGTGTCACAAAACTCCTTTTTTTAAGTTATTAGTCTCTAGGATAACGGAGAGGGGACCAGAGGCCCGTGCATGGAAAAGGGCCGTTGCAGGTGGGCAGACTGCAGGACTGGGCCAGTTGTGACGTTGCTGGGCAGGGCCCCGTTCCTGGTGCTGCCCCGTGGCTCACTGTGGAGCTGGCCTCGCGGGGTGCGTGCCCGGAGAGGATGGCGGATCCTCCTCCTGCAGGAAGGCTGGACAAGGCTCCCGGACTTGCAGAACGGTTGCGGTTGGAAGGGACCTCTGGAGATCAGCCAGTCCAACCCCCTGCTCAAGCAGGTCACCTGGAGCACGTGGCCTGGGACCCTGTGCAGGAGGCTTCTGACCACCCCGGGGGCTGGAGTACCTCAGCCTCTCTGCGCACCCTGTCCCAGTGCTCTGTGCACAATGGCATCCACATTTCTGCTTTTTCCAGTTTCCTCGTCCTACAATTAGGACCAACCTGAGTCTATCCAGTATGGGAAGGGCTACCTACTGTTGCTGCAAGGACTGAGCTGCCCAGGGGGCTCGTGAGAGTGATCCTGCTTTGCATCTTCCACCATGTGG
Source organism: Rhynchotus rufescens (assembly GCA_032273925.1). Lineage (NCBI taxonomy): Eukaryota > Metazoa > Chordata > Aves > Tinamiformes > Tinamidae > Rhynchotus > Rhynchotus rufescens. The sequence continues at coordinate 10,296 of JAVCKT010018106.1, read as the reverse complement.
CTCTGCAAATGCAACAGCTGTCAGGAACCTAAACTGAACCATCAACTCCTCGGCACCAGGCTGCTTCCTAAACAAAGCACCGTGATTACAGATATAAAACATCTCCCCGAGGAACCCAGGCGACTCCCACAGCTGCCGTTTTCCTCTAGAAGTGAACATGAAAGATAAACTGAATCTGATCCTAGGGCAGGATTAACAAGCTGCAATGTGCCACATCAGAGGGGAAAGGGCAGCGTTTAAAGCTCCTCTCAGCTGTTGTGGCAACAAAACAAAACAGAAGCAGCAGCTGATGGCCAACACCATCATGCAACATCCTTCAGAAAGGGATTAAGCGGCTGAATGCACTTTTTAGACTGAAAGAGATACCGCGTTAAATATAACCCTTTAGAGTAGTTCTTCCGAGGGATTATTTAGAAAAAGCACGATGGCCCTGGATCAGTGAGAATCCCTTGATACTAGGAGTATTAACTATGAACAAGGACATTAAGTGAGCCCGAGATATTGTGAGTTGTTTTTTGCCTTATCGGTCTTTATCTCAAGATTATTCGCAAGAGGATCCTCTCTTCTTGTCCCCGTGGTGTTCTCAGCCAAAAGATTAACTATTGCACATGTTTTGTGGAGAGATTTAGTCTTATTAATGAAAACATTACGAAATGTGTGCTGCGTTTTAATTGAGTTCATTCTATTGTAATTTAAAATCTAGAAGTCATTATATTTTTCAAAAAAAAATTGCCAGAAATAGGTATTTTCTTTTGTTTCTATGAAAACATGAGTTGTTTAATAAAGAGGTAGTTCTATGCAATAACTCAACTCTAACTGACACCTTAATGATGCATAGCGACAAGCTAGAGAGACTGGCATCAAGTTGAAGCTGAATCCACTGATGATTGAATTCAAAGAAGACAGGAAAAATAGTTTTATTTCTCTCTGATTCTGTATTTTTTGTGCGTCAAAAAACGGAGGTTGACTTCAGGTTCTTTTACCATAAGAGTTTTTCTTGGAGCTTGCTTTTTTGTTGATATCATGGAGTTCCTGTCACAGTTTGGGAATGTAGTAAATCCTCGACGACTCTGTGTTAAATAAATGAAGAGGTTGCAGAGTTAAATCAGAAAAAGCATCATTAAACTGCTAGGGTTAAGTATTACATTATATTCGAACGTGAATTACTTGCTTATATCTTCATCTTGAGCTGAGTGTAGGCTTACAGTGGGTTTTTTTTTGGTTGTTTTTGATTCCTGTGTCCCTGAGAACCTGAGTGTCTGCACAGTTGTAGGAGACCTGAGGCTTTCTGGATGGAGGAAAAAAAAGGGAAGTTCATTTTCTTTTTTTTTTTCTTTTTTTCACCTTTTTTTTCTTCTTCTTCATACCTACCATCGTGAAGCTTAAATTTGGGACAGGCAAGAAGTGTGTCAGAAGTGATACTTTTTTCAAGCAGTACACTCCAACTCAGTAAATGCATTAAATTCTATGGTTCTACCTTACTTGAATTGACCAAATAATAATGAACATAAAAGAGGAATAATCTGGGCAGACAGGAGGAGAAATTTCCTGTCTGCTGCGATACTTGATTCTGTGAGCGACCACTTAAAACCTTCCAAGAAATAGTGGAGAGCTGAAGACTAATATATTTTTCGAACTGGATGGATTGTACGTCATGTTTCTAATAGCCTTTCGAACTGTAGTACGTATTTTTTGAATAGTGAATTATGGCCTGTGGTACAAGGCTGCACAAATTCAGCAGAGAGGATGTTCTCTTTACCAGAGGGTATTGCAAACTGGAGGCACTGGAGTGATGCGGATTTAGTGGCCACATAAGATTTAAAGGAGAGGGAGATCTATCTCCATTTTATAAAACAGAATCTGGTGGCAAAACACTGTATTTATGCTGGAAAAAAAGAGATGTCTCAGCTTCATTATCAGCTGAGATGGAACTCTATGGAACAAGACATGATGAAATGAACGTATTACTTGGGATACTCATTTATTACCGGTATTCAAGGAACATACTGGAGGATCTTGGGCATTTCCATTTAAATTTGCTTGTTTCAAAGGCACTATTGTACCCAGTGGCCTTAAATTGATAGTAGCGTTGCAGAAAGTGGCACTTGTCCTTTTGAGTCCGTATTTACTCAATGCCCGTGTGTTAAATTGAGGTATCTCTTGTTCTGTACAACCCATTGGGTGAATGGATTGACTGAGATACCAACATGTGAACTGCCCCCCTTCTAACACTCTGGTGATCCTGAATTGGATTTTTGAAACTCTTATTTATTTTTTATTCCCCAAAAGTGCTTTGCCAGGAGGTGAGGTAAACATAAAAGTCTTTGGTGTCTTTTGAAGATGATATTTGCTAGCTGTAGTGACTAGCTCAAAATCAGCTGTCAGTATTCATCCTGCCTCCCATCTCCATATACTGTACATCGGATTGTGCTGTAAATGTCCTGGGAAGAAAAACCTGCGGAGATGTACCCGGAGATAGTTGCGTTTAACTGATGGGTGAAGACCTCTTGCAACATCCCTTCTGCTCCCTACAGCTCAGATACTTACTTTCTTTCTTTCTTTCTTTTGTTCGTTCCTTCGTTCGTTTCTGGTTACTTAGTTTAAAGTTTGTTCAGAATATAATTTCATGCAATTTGAAAAGCATTTTTTAATGGTAAAAGGCCATAAAAAGCACAGGATCATGTTACCCTCAGAACCTGTAGCCCTGGAAGGAATCGGTGTTGCAAGGGCTTTGCAGTTGCATCATCTGCATCATTAGTGCATCTTAACAACAGGCTCTTGTCTCCTCTTGGAGAGGCCCATGCCACTATTAAGAAAACTGAATTACCATGAAGTAATAACAAGATGCAACGTTAACCGCCTTTCCTGATTTTATCAGGAGCCTTATGTGTTTTTTTTTTCCTTTTTGATCTTAGATCCTAAAGGAATATTATGCAAAGGCACTCCCTTCCATGAGACTAAGAACTGAAATAGAAGCATGAAAAGCTCTGACTATTCGTGTCCCTTTTTTTTTTTTTTTTCTTTTTTCTTTTGCTTTCATAGGATAGCAGCATTGACTCACAGTAGTTTTGTACGCTTGAGGTGGCCAGTATTGTGAAGTTTGATCAAGCAGTGAGAAGCAGGGAAGCATCTCACATAGGTGCAAGCTTATAGCTTGTGCATATCTACCATTATTTGCACGGAGTTGCTGTGTCCCAGGCTGCATCCTGGATGTTACCAGCATAGCTGCAGATGAGTGACACCTCTGCCAGCTACAGGCCGTGCTCGTGAGTGTTTGTGTTACCGTTCCCGTGTTTGTGAGGTGATGTTTCCCGCTGTCTCGCGGAGCTGCTCGCTCCGCAGTGGACGTGGCCGCACGGGCAGCTTGGGCTGCTGGTAGGGCCTGAAGCTGCTGCTTGTCCCAATTCCTCCTTCAGGGTTTCACCCGAAACCGCTGAGCGTCTGGCGTGGGGTTGCGTGAGCAGCATCCAGTCTGTGCCAGTGCAGCGCTGTTGTGCACACAGTCATGGAGAGTAAGGCGCTGAAACCTCCTCCCTAGGTGTGCTGGACGGGGAGCGAGATTGCACCCCGACCTCTGTCCCTTGAGGAGGACCCCAGAGTGTCCAAGCAATGACCCGTAAAGTAGCATAGAGGAAAGTTTCCTTGTTCCAAAGTTTCCTCGTTCCTCCTCTGCAAAGCTGGAAAGGATTGTCCATTGTAGATGACCACCTGGGGAAGAAACTGTGCTGAGATCAAGCATGAAACCCTGTCAGGGACTGCACTGGGCTGTTACTGCATTTGTTGATAAATGCAGTCTCTCTGAGCAGAAAACCCTGTGTGTTTTCCCTGTCATGCCAATGCTAATAGTCCCCCAAACCACTTTGCAGCAGCCGCTCCTTTGAACAGCAAGCTCGTGTGAGGGCAGCCTTGCCAAGTCTGGAGCACTGGGAGCTGAGCACCCCGACAGCCCGGGTCCGGGGACGCTGCGCTTTGCGCTGGCAGCCGCACGCAGAAGCGCTCACATAAAAGTCCTGCCTCCGGCTCCCACTATTAACCAAGCCATCCATGTGAAACACATCCACTTATTTAAGTAAATCTAACCGCTCCTTTGAACAATAGCATTATTATTATTATTTTCTGTTTTGCTTTGTGGTTTCTTTAGATAATTTCAAGCCCCAGTGTAACTGCTGCAGTCCAGTGTGTTTTGAGCTAGGGTGGTTTTAGAATTGCGGTGAAAAAGAATGGCTTGTAAGCAGTGGAGAAAACCTGTCTTAGCAAGGCTGTGCCCATCTGATAGACGCCTAGCAAGACGCATTGGAAAATGCTGCTCCGTGTGTACGAAGGAGCTGCTGAAGGAGCTGCTGAGCAGCGTGACGGGAGCCTCAGCTGCGGGAGCAGCTGTTTGGGTTCTTCCAGATGAGGAACAACCCCAATGAAGAGCCAAGCAAGCGGTGCAGGGACAAGGGAGGTTGTGCATAAACCTGCAAGATTGCAGATACCGAAGGAACAAGCTATTCATAAGCGGCGGTGGCCTCTAAATTAATAAGGATGAGTTGGTAAAATGACCTGCGGGCAGCTCGATAGATATTTCTGTTTGGTGCACTGAAGCAATTCAAAAAGACGTAAATAATTAAAAGTGAAATAAAATCTTGTAGTTGCAGGCTGGAATAGAAAGCACTGGTGGTGTTCAAAGTGATTGCTCAGAGCAGCCTTTAGAAGACTTGCTGTTTTCATTTTGCATTATTCCCCAAAAGACAGAGCTGAGGCAGCAGCTTTTAGATGGCCGGTGCTCGTGTTCCCAGGTAAGGAAAGGCTGCAGGAAGGGGAGACATGGGAGGGATGCAATGCGTAGGAGGAAACAGAGGGACTTCAGAGTTATAAAGGTTAATGATAGAAGCGGTACCTGGAGTGATGATCCATCTCACTGCTGCATCAGACAATAACAGGCCTGCTCGGTGCAAGCAAAGCCCCGTTTGGAAGCGATCTTGTCCTCACCAAACCACGCACAGGTGGTGGCACCTACTGCTGCCGGAGCACAGACACTGGCCAGGAGACAGAAATTTCCCTCGGGAAAAGGTGGTGTTTTAGCAGGTACTTTCATTCCCCGGTGGGATGTATTGGAAGGCAGCAGGGCAGAGCTGCTGTGGTGGCAGGCAGGATTTTGCTGCGCTCCACCTCTCTCAGAGCATCCGAGGCACCTGGTGGTTTCTAAGCGGGGATTGTTTTGCTCAGGCTGGATGCAACAAAGACAGACTTTCCTTGGTACTTTGCAGAATTGTTCTGTGTTGCTTGTTTTTAATCTGTTGTGTGATTAAAATAGATTAATGTTGTAGTAATATAAAAATCCTCCTGGGTTTTTTTTTTCTCTTTATAAATATTCTCTAGGATCTCTTCTATCTTCTAAAGTGCGTGCAGGGAGGGTATTTAATGGGATCAGAGGAGAAAAGAGCAGCATTTTAAGCTCTAATATAAGAATTTAATTTTTAATAGGTTTCATTTGGAAGTAGAGCATTCATATTGGAGTGAAAATTAAAGTGTCTAAATGCTTTGTGTGCAAGCTGTAGGAAAATCTATATAGTGATGTGAGAGCCAAAACCTTTTAAAAAAAAATTATAGAAGCTATTGATCCATGTGTTTCGTTGATATTTGGCCCAATTTTGTAAACTGGTCTTTGAATTATCTATAGCTCATGTAAACAGGTCTGCTCGGTAGTGAGCAGATTGACTTTCTCCCATCCAGCAGGTCTTGGTGTTTGTGTCTCCTTGTTGATCTCTGGAGGACTGCGTAGAGTAAGAAAAGTTATTACAGGAATTAAATCATTTACAATATATTGCATGCCATATGGAGGAGTCGGAGCAGTGAATCAAGCTGCCTGTGCGGCAGTGGGTTTCATTCAGGGTAAGGTAAGGTGTCTGTGGTGCCTCTAAATTTGAGGATAAAGAGGATGAAAACAAATATTTATTAGTAATTAATTATAAGTATTAATTGCTTCATTAATTCACTCTGGCCTTTACCTGGGAGTAAAGACCCTGCAAGTCCCTTTCTCGGCTAGGGAGGTTTTTCCTTTGGGTCGCTGTCTAGAGGCCGACTTTGATGATTCTCGCCTGCTTGCGTCCAAGAAGGTGGGAAGCTCAAGTGCCTTGGGGCTTCGTGCGCTGCTGCTCCGGAGCGTCCTCTGCCCTTGTGGGCCCTGGTGGGGACGCCGTGGTTCTCGCGTCGCTGGAGCCGCGCAGGGCGTCCCGGCGGATGTCACTCGTGTCGCCGTGCGCAGCACTCGCTGCTGGGCAGGCCCGGCTTGCTGGGGTGCTGGGGTGGCAGCACCGTGGGCTTGACATCCGTGGGTGTGCGCAAGGAGGGTGAGTTATCTGGTGCTTGGACTCCTGCCACAGTCACGACTTCATCGATGTCCTTGCGGCCAAAAACTAGCGAGTTTACAAGTGCTCAGGGTGACCTGCACGAAGCAGGGGCTGCTGAGACACAGCTGGTGGCAAGACCCCCGTTTACAGCTAATGACCCCCGCCAGCAGCCCCGAGGACACCAGCCGGCCCCGCTGCTGCGCGTACGTGTGCGGGTCAGCGAGATTAGTTTAATACTCCAGCCGTATCTTGGCACTGTGGACTGCTCTCCGTCTTCATGCGGAGGCATCAGGATGTCCTGGGGCTCTTCGCTGGGATTAAGAGCTTCCCTTGGCATGCTGACAAGGAGGAGATTTAAGGAACAAGAGTATTTAACTTAAAGCTAGTCTGGTCTCTGTGAAGGCGGGAGGACTGGGCTGTGAATTCCCTGTGCCAGACAGGTTTGTGGCCCTGGTGCCGGGATGGAGCTGAAGGCAGATGGGCTTTTCGAGGTGGAAGGAAGGACCCAGAGCATTTATAATGCCGGGTCTTCAGGCTGAGGCTGGTGGGTGGGTGATTTTGAGCTCGCACACGAGTGGCAGCGTGGTTGTAGGTCTGCTTTCTGTGATTGCATCTCCCTGGGGAAGGACACGGCGTATGGACCAGGTCGTGCAAGGAGGGGAGGGGGGCAGGCGCTGCACCCCTGTCCTCGGCCGGGGCTCAGGGGACACTGGAGTCCTCACACAGGACACACGTGGGACGACACAGGGACTAAATGTGTCTTCTGCGTGTCTCTAAACTTGCGCTGTAGCCAAACTGCAGGTCTTGGCTTTCCTCGCGACAGAGTAAAAAAATCCTTGCAGAAAAGAATTCATTCCTCTTTTGTGGCACAGCCTTGCTGGGGCTAAGAACAGGGTTTTAGACTGTTTCTAGTAACATCAGTTGTTGCTGATAAATATTAAAATGCCTATTTTTTATACTAGTCAGAAACAAATTATAAGTAAGCTTGATAGGAGCTTGCTGGAGAACTTCCCATATAAATGGTAGACACCACAAATGAATAAACTTGTGTATCTCTACATGTGAAAGTATACATGCAGACACACTATAAATATGTATCTAAGATAAATTAGATATATATATATATAAAAATATGTATGAGAAGGGACTGATGGGTTAAGTCGAGCTCTTAATGTTTTTGTTTGTTTCCTTTTAGTAGTAGTGGGCATGCTTGGTTTTCTTTGTACTGGGAAATGCTATAGTTTCATCCTTCTGATTATTATAAAAGGATATGGGCATGATTATCAGGCCCTACCGGAAAATTAAGCAAATGAGCTAAGGATATGATCATAAAATGCTCACGGCTGTCAGCTTCACTGGAAAGGGAAAAAACTCAGCTAGGTGCTTCGTAGTCTGTCTAATGCTTAACTAGGAGTAATGCAAGGAAATAATATTACATTTACGTACTCAAATGCATCCTCTAAACCACTATAAAGAGTGTTGGCATTATGCCAGAGATGAATTTGACCCCCACCCTTTTTTCTTTTTAATATCCTCGTTGTTATTTTAATGAAACGAATACAGAGAGGCCTGAAGGAAGGTCTGAATCTTGCTATACATCAGGCTCTGCTTTAAAAAGCTCATCATCTGACCATCTGAATAGTTAGAGACAGGGGAACAAACATTGACCTAACTGGGTCTTGAGGGAACTGGAGCAGAACTTTAATCTTCTCGTCTAGTGCACTGTCCCTGAATCATGGCCATTTTCCATAGTTCAGATCATTTTCTTTATAGATCTGAAGATGGTATTGCAATATCAGTTTGCCCAATACCCCCTCAAGGGTTGCTGCTAAAAGCTTCTTAGAGCCTTGCAAGAAGTGTGTGCTTTGGAATAGCTATTCCCTATTAAACCTGGCTAAATAATGCAGTTTTCCTGTGTCGTAACAAATCATGCCCATGCCGTGATTGCTGCAAACGTTCTCCAAGACTTAATGAACTCTTGCCGCTTTGCAGCGGTCCAACCAATTTGTTAGCGTGACCACTGTATAATGCAGAATTATTGTATCGCAGCTCTCACATAAAAAAGATCAAGCAGGATGCCAGGGAAGCTGACCACACTGCCTTTTGGTCCTGCACCCGTGTGCCCTGCATTCTCATGGCAGAGATGGTAGGTATAGGTGTGCAAGCTTTAATAATGGAAATAAAATCAAACTGATCAAAGGTAGTAGGTGCTTTGTTTTCTTGAGGACCGTGAGGTGGCTGTAAGCTCTGCCTGAAGTCTCATGAGAAAGGAGCACAGAGCAAAGCATTCTCTTGCAGCTGTGACGGCTTCAAGCTTTACACTGGAAAAAGTCTTGGGTTTGCCTAAGTCAGCCTGATGTGCAGGGCAAAGCCTTAGTCATTGTTGCAAGATAAGGAGTTCAGGGAGTCAAAATCCACTTTGGTTTCCAAGATTCCCCTCTTGTACAAACTTCCCCACCACCATGAAAAATGTCTGTGTAAAGCATCTGAACTAGAGCAAATAGAACAATTTGGCAATTCTAATGCTTTCATCTGAAGTTGCATGCCTGCGAGGATGTGAGAAAAGTCAATAATGTGGATTGGAAGGTATCGATTATTTCGCTGGGCTGCTGTTGAAACATCGTATGTGCTTGATTTGGTCTCCCAATACCCAGTAAACGTTTGTTTTTAGTTTCATTTCCCTTGTGAAAAGAATAGAAAATACTGTAAAATTGAAAGTGATTCCCCCTCGCCCCAATTTCAAAGTATTTTTTTTTTTTTAAGTTCAGTAAATGTTATTTGTAAAGGCTCCCCTTCCCTCCAAGATGGATATTTCAGGCCACAGATGGGCCTAATCTTAATTTACTTTGTAAGGTACTGAGCCTTCTGTTCTGCACCGCCATCTGCAGCCCCATTGATTTCAGGACATTTGTGTAAGGCCTGTCTACATCAGACAGCTTGCAGGGCTGGCCCGCTCTTTATTTTAAACAAAACAGGTTATGGAAATGTGCTTTTCTCCTGCTGCCTCTCTGTTGGGACATCCTACCTATCTTGCTTGCCACGTTGCTAAATGATAGTGAGAGTTTCAAACGAAAGCTTCAGCTCCGAGAAAGGTTGGGTCAAATACTGTGGTATGGAGGGTTTGGGGGCTGAAAAGCTGCATCGAGCTGAGTTGGGTTGACTCCTGAATCCAGCACGGTGCTGATATGACGTCCAAATAGCAAGCCTTAGGTTGCTGTCGCCCTGTTATTTTGTGTTGAGAAGTATTTGAGACGTAATTCAGGAAAGGACTGAAAGAAAAGGGATTGTTGTATTTGTAGAAACAGATTTTACTGTAAAATTACCCACAGAATCCTTCAGAAATAGATTTAAAGAGGCATATGATTAAAAATACTTGCAAGCCAAGTTGCAAGTTAAAAATCTAGCCAATATGTGTATTTAAATAGCGCTAAGTACCTCTCTCTTCTCCTGCTGGTTAAAAGACTATTCAGTATTTGGTTAATATCCAAAATTCAGGATTTGGTTAATATCCAAAATTCATGCCTTTTGCTCTACGTTGTGAGCAGTCGTTGGGCGTTTGCTCGTGTCGCGTTAGCAGAACACGCAGGGTGCGTCGAGGGGCGAGTCGGGGCCGCTGGCGCGTCCCGGGGCGCTGGGTGGCGTGAACGGCCGCCGCGTGCGCGCGGCCGTCGCGGGAGGCCCCCGTGCCCACCTGGACACCTGCTTCAGTGGGTTTAGCGCGCGCGGAGGTCCAGGCTGCGCCGTGACACTGTCCCCGTGCCCGGGAGGGTGGGAACGCCTCGGCGGAGGACACGAAGGTGCTGGGCAGGTGAGCCGAGGAGCGCGGCGGCACCCGAGGAAGCCTGAGCAGCCGCCATGCGCGGAGCCCGCGTGTCCCTGTCATGTTAATCACAGAATCACAGAATATTCAAGGTTGGAAGGGACCTCTAGAGATCATCTAGTCCAACCTTCCTGCTCAAGC
>JAVCKT010018105.1:6488-23897 GCA_032273925.1 Rhynchotus rufescens | reverse complement strand
AAATTAAGAGTGGTGTTCTCTTGCTTAAATGGAAAAAGACATTCATTTATGATATTATTGTGATATTATTGTGAATAATATGTTTTGAAAATTTACTAGTTAAGATCAGAAAACTGTCTCTGTCAAAGCAATTCAGAGGATGTAGAAAATTTAAAACTGTTCAATTTCTGCATAACTGCCAGACACTTCTAAGGGGAAATTCAAACACACGTATGAGCATTAATGTAAGTTTAGATAATTGACATGAAAGGGGGTTAACAGTCAGAAAACAATCCTTCTTTGTTACATTTCTACTTAAAGAAATTTAAGATGCGGATTTTAAAGATATGAAGTCACACGCTAAATTTCAAAGATAAAACACTAATGGCTCTTAGTTATCACTGCGTTCATTTAAGAGCAAATTAAAAGGGTGAAAGAATGGTGCAAATAATTGTTTCATATGTTCTTTGCTTGCGACTGCTGTAATCATCCAGGCTGATTTACAAATGTAGACTTGAAGGTTTCTCAGCTTCCTGCAGTGTAGAAGACTGTTACTTTGGCACTCGCACTCATGCCCTTGTAATCACCACTCAAAACTGTGCCCTGGTACTTCCAATTCCCAATCTCTTGATTGAACACCTCATTCTGTGCTAACAAGGTGTCCAAGGTATTTGAACAGGGGCTGCAGTCAGAAAATTGTTAATGGTTTCACTCATTAAGAGTTGCTGCACTAGTTTTGGTAATTTGGTAACTGTCTAAATTGCGAGTTGATTTTTTTTTTTTTCCTTTGCTTTAAAGAATGATGCTAAAATTTGAGACCAGGAACATTAACAGCTACAAAACCCCAGAAGAGTGCTTAAATTGCTGTATTTGTGCTAAAGCAGAGGGGTTTCATGGCAGAAAGGTTATGTTTTAGAGGTTATGTTTTAGAATTATTGTGAAATAGAAGAACAAGTATTAACAGAAGCCTAAAGATGGAAAACACTTAAAAAGAGAATAATCAGCTGTAAAGCAGCCAGCAGATCTTCAGGAAATTATTTAGGAAGCAAAGCTAGCATTAAAATTACAGATGAAAAAATCGGAAACAAATTTCCTCGGGCCTGGGCTTGCTTTTATGTAATTGGGATTAAATTCTTTAAAAAAAAAATCAGAGGATTTATAGCAGCAGTAAACTGTACGATAGGTACTGAAAACAGATTCTAAGAGTCTAGAAATATTTCTTTTTCTATAATGTAAGCTAAGCAGAAAGTAAGCTAAGAGCAGTGGGCCTGATTCTGCCGTTCATACTCAAATAGGAATCTATTCATTATTCACTTGTCTGTCTTGCTGAAGTGCAGTGTTTAGTAAGACATTTATTCTCTGAAAAAAAGATAATAAAGAATAATTAAAATCCATTAAAAAATGACATGTGAGGGTTTTTTTACTTGCATCCTGATTCTCATTTGGGATCACTAAGTTACTTTCCTCAGCTATGGAATATTAAAACAGGGAGCAGGTTCTGAGACAACAGTTTACACCTGAAGCAATTTCTTTGATTTCTCTGAGAAGAATTTTCCCTATGGAAATTTTTTTCCTGAAGTGGAAGGAGAACCACTCTTAAAGGTGGAAAAAATGTTTTGCAGGTTTTTATTTAATCCATAAAAATTTTTGTCATCCTTAAAAACTCCCAGTCTGCTCATTTTAAAAGGGGGATAAAAAGTAGTTCAGTGAGATGTGTCTTTTTGCCAGGTTTTGTGGTTTTACGATTACATATATTTATGTTTAAGTCTGTTCTCTTTGCTGTGTCTGTGAAAGGCATGCACAAACCGAGGGAAACTACAAAGGAAATACACTAGTCGCCCAGAAAGCACGGTCAAAAGCACACTATAAACAAACTAGCAAGGCATTTTTTTCCACATTCTTTGTAGTATGAATTAAAATATTCTTTGTAATTTTAGAATGCAAACTATTTTCAGGCAAAAGTGTGGAGGTTCTTGTCGTATGTGGTTTGAGTTCTTTGCTGATCAAGTATACATTCTTATTAAAAGCCTAAATGAAAATATAAAAATATTGTAAATATTTCACCAAATATGAAATATAATAGGACTTGACCATCACAAATTTTTTTTTAACCAGCAGGCAACATTGATCTAATTTCATTACAGCAGAGTCTCTCTCATTCCTCCTTTAAACAATGCTCTTTCATGAAGTTATGCTGGCCGCGTAATTTGTCTCTCAGCTGGCTGGGATATCTCTCCAAGGTACACAGTTCTGTCTCATGATGGAAAAAAACGCAAGCAAAAGAGCAAACTGAAAGCATTATACGTAATAAAATACATATTATATTACTGTTATAGGTATAGGCTGTTACAGGTTGCTGGGAAATAGGCTATGAGTGAACGTAGATGTTAGTTATTGAACAGAAGATACTTTGTGTAGCATGAGTGCCACGTATAAAGGATGGTAATATTTGTATTGTTGTTCACTCATCTTCAGACTCATGCTTTTTAAAACTTTGCAACATTTCTATTTAAACAAGAATAGAAATTATACTGATGTGCAAAAAGCAGAGAATCATTTAAGATCAGTTATGTTTTATTTTTGTTCTGTATGTCCATTTTAAGTTTCTTGTTTGACTCTAATTGCAGGGGGAGTAGATAAATAACAATTCTTGGAAGGCAAATTTGCTGGAGTTTCAGTGTGTGATTGGTGTATTTCGGAACTAGACAATGGAGGGTTTTTTCCTTTTAGTAGTTAAGTCATTCCTCTGGAACTGATTGCAAAGATAAAACCCCATCTGTATAAATTGAAAACTTTTCTTTTTGAACTGAAAGTTGAATGCAGACCATGACTTTTCCATAGAAAAATTACAGAAATAATGGCCCCTGGCTGAGGAGGCATTTTTTTGTTTTTCATGAATCAGGCACAAAGTTATTTAAATTAATTCTGGTCTCATCACTCTAATAGAATATTGTTACTGATCTTTATAAAAAAATAATAAAAATCATCAGTGTGTGGCCGTAATAGCATTAGTTTGACCAACTTCCCCAAACAATTTTTTCATTATTGAAAAGCAAGACTATTGATGACAATGCTCATTCAAAATGCACATACGTTGACTGTTTCACATATTATTTTCTCATGTTGATGTATATCAAAAATACCAACTACTATTGTTCCATGATCAATAAATGGTCATTTATTTACTGTCTTTTGAAAATAGCCACTAAAGAAAATAAGAGGAAACCTTCTTCATGAAAAAGAATCTCTGTGAATACTTTCATGTAATTAAAATGTATGTAGCAGAATGCAAGCATATGCTCCCCAACTTAGTGTATGGCTACACACCTCTTAAAGGGTTCTGCATTTACGGTCTGCTCGCCTGCCTGTGTCCACTACACAATTTGTACTCATGTTTGTTTGCAAGATCTGCAAGGAAATGGACTTTAATTAACATGACACTACATTCCTCCGTGACTGAGCAGTCTAATGGAATGCAGCAGTTCATGTACCATTGTTAAGAATCTTATTTATATAAACTAGGAGGTTTCTTTAATACTTCCACACCCCTCACTCTGCTGCTGATGTCTCTTTACTTCCCTGGTTCCTCTTCTGACTGTGCAGGACATTGCAGAGTGAGGACCACCTTCCCCAGAGTTTCCTGGGTTGTCCTTCTCCTGTTCTTTGCAGGAGAGGAGGAAGCCATGGGGCTGTGTGAGCCAGTAGCTCCATCTTGGGCTTGATACATTTGTCTGGTGCTTCTCTGCTTACTAGTGTGTGTTGGCATCCTACAGTGCTCATCTCAGCCCTGGGGAGGTGATATGAGCCCTCTAAATGTCATGCAGCCAGTACCCAAAAAAACCCCGTTCTTTCTGAGAGCTACTAAATAGAAATTTGCCACTGACCTGAGCAGCAAGTGAGCTGAGGTAGCCTTTTCCTCCTGGTAGCACAGCTCAGTATCCTCCTCCCAGCCAGCCCTGGTGGGTATGAGCCTCCGTGGACGTTTGCTGGGCTCTTGCATGCCAGAGGAGTAGGGGCTGTGAGGCTTGGAGAAAGGTGAGAATGAGATGACTTCCTGGCGCCTTGTGTAAGAACCTTACAGAATATTTCCCTGCCACCTCTGTAGCACAAGATGGAAAGGGCAGAGGTTTCAGTGAAAAAGTTAGACCTAAGATGCGTAAGTCTAATCCTTAATAAAAAATATAATAAGTATTTAGGTTCAGCATTGGCCTTGCTCTTGCTATGAAGGGAGAGTAAATTGATAGGTCCAAGTCCCCTTTTATTTGAATATCAGATTTCTTTGCATTTCCTGTTCTACTCAGCATTTTATAGCTGATGTTACATGCACAATACTCAACATAGGCTTCACAAAAATGGATCCCACAACATTACTCAGATTTGAAATAAGTGTGCTTGCTTTTTCTGATTTTAGATTCTGCTTGTCTCTATTCAAGAGATCGACTTCCCAGTTGGGGTTTTCACATTGACCCCTCATGAGAGTTCTTGCATAAGTCAGAAAGCTCTTCAAAACTATGTTTTCTCCTTAGTAGCTTACTTCTAATAGTATGTATTATCACACATAACTAATGATCAGTACAGAACTGAAAAGACAGCATCTAGGCAGATGGACAGTAGCTGAGTACTTATCAAGATCCATTTTTGCCTCCCCTAGTACTTAAACAGAGGAAATAGAGCTCGGAGTGGTGTAGGAAATTATGTTGTCTGGGGGAGGACTCCAGAGGTGCCCTGGGATTCATGTTTCTTTCCTCAAATCCCTACTTTGGATCACAGATGCTCTGTTTCCTTTTTGACAAATCCGTATTAGAAGGGGTAAATGTTTTTTCCAAGGGGAGTAGGAGAGTCAAGGATGGATTTGGTATAGGTGAATATACTGATGAAAAATGATGAATTTTACTGATATTATTGGATGCTTTTAAAGACACTTTTACAGCTCAGTTTTGCATGTTTTCATTCTTAACATTATTCTTTTAATCAACATCTATTTTTGGTTGAAAATGTGCCTCACTTTCCTCTGATGTAGCAAAGCAGAAGCTGGAATATAAACTAGAGTTTCCTGCTTGTGGTTGGCTTTCCCACAGTGCAGTCAGCTCCTTGCTGTGCACACACAGTCCTTGGACATCCGTGAAAGAAATGGGGCTTGAGATTGGTCCTGGGAATGCGCAAAGGAGCAGTTGCGTTGGACATGGCTGCAGGGAGCCAAGGAATGGCTGTGATGCCGAGGCCTCAGTGTGGGGCTAGGAGGACGTAGTAGCCAAGGTGTAGTTATTGCTTCTGCTCTTACTGGCCTCAGCAACAGCAGGTGGTCAAGGGCTTCCCTCACAGCTCTTCCATCTATCTTTTTGTGGCCTCTTATTTTCTGGAACTCCCCTCCGGCCTGTGCTCCTCCCTGGATCCAGCTGGGCTTGGATCACTAGTGGCCTTGAATCAAGCCTGACTGGGCTCCTCTGCTTCATGTGACCTAAAACTTTTCAGCGAGTCTAAAATCCTACTGTTAAGTGCAATTTTGCTTTGAATTCAAGCTTATATTAAGCTTGCATACATGCTCCACAGGTAGGCAATGGAGTCAAAGAAGAGTACAGCATCTGGACGCAGTTGTCACCTCTTTGCTTCTGGTGTGCAGTCAAGTTTAGGGAGGAATATTGCTGTTCCTCCAAAGCAGGCTCTGTCTTCAAGGTCCAGCTGAGCCCTAAGTGCTTTGATTTCATTTATGATGTATGACACGAAAGCTTGCAGGGTTGGAGATCAGTAACCAAACATCAGTTGTTTCTAACGTTGCATTACAGAGCTCCACATGTACAGCACGGAGGACAGAACAACCACTATTTTTGTTTACTTCTACAGTTTAAGAGGTCTCACGGATGCATTTTTCCCCTTGATATTCTGCCTGTTCTGTATTTTTACTACACTGCCGTTCCTAATTACACCCTCCTTTTTCACTGTACTCTTTGTCTCTACCTCTCTTTAATGTATACACCCTTCTAATTCTACTCCCTGCTAGTCTACCTTTGGCCAATGTATACCTATGGCTTTCTTTTAAATCTATTCTCACTATTGTGGAACAGGAAAAAAGGTAATATCTGTGAAATAATAACTTGTCTCTATCTAGTATCAATAACTGATCTTCCAATTGTAGTTAGCTAAGATCCTTGGTTAATCTCCTTTTCTCGAAATGTAAATGACATTCATGAACAGAGTCCTTTCTGAGGGGTTGGTTTTGTATGCTCTTGGTGGAAGGAATTTTAGAGGATACAATGTCATTTAGAAAGTGTTGACTGCATGGACACTTTTTTTTTTTTCTATCTTGAGAAGAAATACACGTGGAAAACATTTATTGTTGCATTACAGATAAGCAATTTCTATTGTGATGTGTTCTCTCACTGTACTATGGAAAATTGAGAATAATGGGCCGTGTCATGCTTTCAGTCCATGTGCAGAACTCTCGCTGATGTCAATAGGAGCTCCCTTCACAAACCAAGGCCTGTGTATGACCCGTAGAGTCACTGCTAGATCTTTCACATATATAATCACAAAATCAAAGGAGCATTGTAATCCATCTTGAGATCTAATGAAATACACCGTGATTTAAACTGCAATTAAACAGAGAGATGTCAAAGGCATTGATAGGTTTCCAAATGAAGATGATAACATTCTCCCTATGAACTTGCAGCTTTTGAGGAGTAATGGCCCACAGGCCCTAGAAACTTACTCAGAGCATTATTGATTAAGCATCTAAGGAATCTTAAACATGTGAATTTTAGTTGTTAAAAAAAAAAAAAAATACATCCCAGAGTGGATCCAGTGTGAAAGGATCACTGAATCCCATGTGATTTAATTTGGTATTTCTTAATTGCCTACACCTAAAAATAGAAAAGCATAATGTTGGCAAATTATACTTTCATGGCTGGAAGAGGTTGGAAGGTTGTAGAGTTCAGACTTGTTTAAACCTCACTTGATGAGGTTTCATGTGTCGCTAGCTTTTAAAATTATTTAAGAAGATAAACTGTTCTGGGTCTGTCATGAAATAATTAGGGCCTGTGTAACTCACAGCACAGAGAGACCAAATTTCACTGCAGCACTATTTAAACTCTATAGCACAACTTTTGAATTCCGCAGCAATATTAATCTTCTAGTGTTATGAAGTATTTCACTCCCTGCTTCTTCCCCTCATAAAAATACACACAGAGCTAGGGCTTATCTTTGAAATTACCCATTGACATAAAATATGAGGACTATTATTTTCAGCAGTGTTTTAAGGAAGTGTTTTTTAGTATGCTTAGTCAGCAGAGCAGTCCCGTTCCTGGAGGCTTTCGCTCCCTTTATCGTGTCCACAAGTTAACCTCCCGGCTCGCCCTTGCCCCCACTGATCCTTTGTTTGCAGGGGTCCTGCTTGTCAGCCGGCACTTTCCGACAGCCACAGGCTGCTGGGAGCTGGCTTTCTCATTTCTCCAAATAATAGTTTACCCTCCTTGCTAATTCCATAAAATAATAGAGATCATTGTACGTAGTAATGTCATTATCGCCCCGTTGGAGAGGACAAGTGCTGGCTACTGTGTCAGAGGCTCAAGGCTTCAGCAAGTCCCTTGTGTCCCAGGGACACGTGTAATTCCACAGGGAAGGCAGTGCAGAGTCCCCTGGACAATTAAATGAGGAAACTATTCCCCTCAGACTTTACACACTCTGGCAGGAGGCAAAATTTCACTTGCCCAGGACTACACATTGCATACCTACTACTTTAAAACAAAAGTTATCTTAGAGTAAAATGACAAAAAGACAAATTAGGGAATACATTTGTCATTACAAGACCATGACAGTTATAATCCAAATAAATTAATGTAGAAAAGCCCTGCAGAATTCAATATAGCAATTTTGCCACTGAATTTTTACATCCCGCAAGGTATTTTGAGGTTTAACAATAAATTTGACTTTATATCTTCTTGATGTCTGCTGCTTCTTGCTCCATGTCACTGCAGCTTCTTTACGGTTATTTTGCCAATCACAAGGCTTGGCAATTACTTTGTATTGTTATCCTAAAGCAGCAAACAAGTGGCATTAAAAAAAATAATTTACATTTGCTCCACTGCAACACCTTGAATATTCCACCTATAAGCCTTAGCAGGAAGGCAGACTCTTTATGCCTGCATCGTTCCCCTGTACTGAAGTTAATCTCTAGGCAATGTATAAACATGGCTCCTGGAAACTATTTAAGCCAGGAGTAAATCTAAAATCTGGTTTTTCTTATTATTTCCTGATTTTCTGGATGCTAACCAAGACAAGCAAATTCTTAAATGCTACAGATGATTTCAGCCCCTTGTAAGTTATAAGACAACTCTGTTTAGCCTTCAATATCTGAGCTGATTTCAGCTCCTATCTAGGATTGCTGTACTATTAAGCCCTCTTTGGTCTGAAACAGATTTTTCTTTCTTTTTTCTTTTTTTTCCTCCTTCCTCTTTGTCTGCTTTTTCAGCTTGCACCTTTCCTATGAGCAATGATCTCGGATGACAAGAAAGGCTTTGAGCTCACCATTCTCTTCTCACACACTGCATGTGGAGGACTGGGATATAAAATTTGCTGGGTTAGTCTGGATGTTGTATCCAAGTAAGGGCTACAGGGGAGAAAAAAGTGGGAGCAAGGCTTGTTTCTCACTCCTTTCCTTGATACTTTCCCCCGGCCCCCTTGATTCTTGATCAAGGTGTAGTCGCCTACTTAATAGGACACACTGTTAGCGTGTGCAGCTTTACTTTGGAAATCTACTGATTTCTATTAATTGAAGCAGCCATTCTCCCTCTCCACAATCAGTGGAGTTTTTTTACAGTCAGGCTTGCTAAGAACAGTTTAAGCTGTTTTTCTGGACTGAAATTTTCAGTTCCCAATTCTTCTTCTTACTCCTGTGAACATAGTGCTCTACTGTATGTCAATTTGGTCTTGTTTGTGGGTTCATTTTCCCCTCCATTAGAACAGCTTTTCTCTCTTTTTTCCCCCTCTTATGATATTGTTCAAAGGCTTCTTGTGATGCCTTGAAAAAAGTTATTGATTGTTAGATCATTTCTCTCATTCAGATGTTTTCTGGTCCCCAGATGGAAACATCACAGCTGCTGCTCTGGAATTCACTATCGACTTTTGTCTCTGGATTATCAGAGCCCCAAGCAAAAAGGCCTGAATCCTGGCACCCCTTTTTCCCCTTGTTGAGGCTTAAAGCTGTTATCTGCACAGCCCAAAGGAAGTTCCAGTGCCTGTGTATGGCCAGAGTCTGGAGCAGGAAGGTCCTAGAAGTGCTTTTTTTGAGCAGTTGTTCTAGTACTTTTTTTCCCCCTCCAGTTTCTGCATAATTTTCAGCTTTTCAGTATGAGTGCCAGATCTCGAGTCCGCTCTGCTTTTCTGCTTCCTTCTGTTGTTGATGGTCCTTCTCTGGTCACTTGTTTTACATTTGAGGGCCACAATCGGACAAATTAGTATTTTCAAATTAAGCCTTTGCTGACCACCAGCCATCTGCTCAGACAAAGAAGAAAGTGGGAAGGATTGCTATTTTAAATGCTTTTCACCCAATCTCTCAAGGAAAGCCTCTTTTTTTAAATTCAAAGGGTTGTTAGAATTCAATGAAAATGCTTATTCTACAGAGTGTTTTCTTTCCATTAAAGTTTATTTATACCCCCCCACACTTGTCTGAGGCTGTAATTATGAATGATCTAAGCTTGTAGTGAAATCCTAAATTAAAAAATGCATCTGTTGCAAGGATTCTCTCACCAGAAACCTTGAAAATATTATCCTGTCTGTGTATCCATATATTTGTCTGTCTCTGGTTTTATGGCTATCCTTTTTATGTTCCAGAAGTAAATGGAATTAGATTACTGCATATATTAAATGGTGTATACATTCATGAAAAGGACAAAACTATGAGGAAATATGAATATATTTTATATTTATTTATATTCTCATTCCTATTGCATTTTTCAGTGCTAAAAACGGAGTGAATTGTTTTCTTCCTCACTTAAGGATAGCAGCTACTGGAGCAAAAACTATTTAAATGGTAAAAATTATGTCAAAAGAGAAATATGAGTTATAGCAGAGCTCATTCAAAGGCTAGGTGTTTTTGTGGTGACAAAGTGAAATTACTTTAGCCAGACATTTCAGCCCACCTCAGGAAGCATCAGTGAAACACATTTATTTTTAATTAAGGCCCACTCTGTCCCAACATTTGCTTTAAATATGAGGACCAAAGAGCATCAGAAAAGGACATTATTTCTTCAGTCCTTTGAAGCTGTTGCCTCTTGATATGTAAGGGAGGGCAACACCCACGTGGACAGTGGTTTCATGGAAAAATCTGTGCTAGGCAGCAGATATCCAGATAACACTTTTCTCAGGTGGATTTCATCTGATTAATCTTATTTTTTTCATTTTTTAAAATATTGTAATAAGAAGAGTCCATTAAGATGCTGTAATGTTAATTAACGTTGTTATAAGCTCTTTCATTTCACTTGCATGCATTTTTTGTTCATCAAAAGGTACACTGTGGAAATGATTCTTTTACCCTGCCATTTGCCTATGTATCATTTCATGCTAGCACCGAAAGGTTAAATGTTATAATTTATGCTAATTTTAATTTTCCCTAGTGCCATAGGCAGTACAAATCAAGCACCAGCAATTGATTATACATCACTGACAGTATAAAACAGAACAAACACACACTTCTGTCAATGAAAGGCCTGTGCCAAGTTACTCATACTAGGTTGTTATGGCCTCCTGAGAACAGCAGTCAAAACTAAGTAATAATGGTGGTATGAATATTTATGTTGGGCATAGTTCTGAATCTGAGTCATTTAAATGATTTTCCATGGTACTTTTGTACCTCAAGAAGTGTGATAGAAAGTCTATTTGCCTCTTGAAGAGTGATGTGCAATAAATGTAAGATCTAAATTATGGCTTTGGCTTCTCAGAGGAAAGTCTTGAGGTGGTAGCAGTCAAGCAGAAGTCCACTGAAGCACATTCCTGGGCAGGTATGTGTAAGTTACTATTTTAGAAGGAGACTGAATGGAAGATATGGCTTAGACCATCACAAACAGATTGCCTCCCTAACTTGGTATCATCTGGCAGCCAATCAGATTCCCGCCTACCACAAAGATTAATATCAGACTCTTGGAATAATAACCACTATCTTAGCCAGGGCTTTTCAAATAGCTAGGTTAAACATCCATGGTTCTCAGAATAGTCTTGCACCTTTTCTACTTCTTACCACACAAAGAAAATAACATATGACTCTTGCTTAAAACTCCTAGGAGCAACTGGTGTCATCTCTGCTCTGTCACTCTACTTTTCCAAACCTGGAGTGCAAGGGCAGCCACTTGGCTGTTATTTTCATGGATAAATGGCTCGTTCCCTACTCTGCAATTTACTTTGTAAAATAATGTAGCAGAAGAGAAAAATAAGGTCATGGAGATTTAACAGTAGGAAGTATTGGGTAAAAATATTATAACAGCATCATGGAACACCTACTTAAATCACATGGAAGATAGGTTAAGATGACATTAAAGCTTTCTGAGGCAGAAGAAAATGCTACTTGGAGACAGACTGAAGTACTTTCTGTGACTGTGGGCTGTACAAAAAAGACTTTCTGTGCTGCCAAGTATCCTCCAGCCAGGGCATAGGCTCAGCTTCTTGTGAACAGCTTGCTAAAGAGAGACCTTTGGAGAGGTTGTGCTGGAGAGAGGTCTTCTGTTTTGTGGGTGCATCTAAGAGGACAGACTAAAAAATCAGTCGCACTGATTTTTTAGAAGGAAATGGAGTATTGACAATGAGATTGAGGACTTGCTACCTCAGTATAGGGCAAATGGATGGCCCCGCGAGACGAGGACAATTAGTTCTATGAATCTGAGGAGAAGGGAACTAGAAGTTTGCTGTGAAGCAGGAACAACTGAAAAGCAAAATGCTCAGAGAATACTTTCAAAAGCACTTCAAATACTTTGAAAGGTTCTCCAGAATTTCAGGATACAAATTCAGTTGATTTTTAGCTGGAAGTCAGTCAGAGTGATTTTACCACTTTATAATAGCTGCACTTGCTGATGTTGACATGCCTAAAATTCAATATTTGTGGGATAAAGGCTTACAATGGAAAAATTCACAATGTTCATTTAAGCTTTATATTTCTGTAAGTCTTTTATTATGAAATATGTTGGTGAACAAAGTCAATGTAGTACTGGAAGATCAGAATATTCATTTTCAAGTACAGTGCTTTTATTAAGACTTTTTTTCACATAGTTATTGTTCTTTGACTTAAGATTAGTGAAACATGGACTGGTTACTTTAATCCAGATGTTTTTTCCCCACTCTTAAAGACTGGTTACTTTAGCACAGATGTCTCTCCTTCTTCCATAAGGCTTATTAGAAAGAAAACAAAGATTCACATTTAAGCAATAAATAATAACAGCTACCACCCCTATTGGCTTAGATATGTCCAAATTCAAAACCACAGCTAAAAGTTACTTTAAAGCAGTGTGGTGGGCCACAACTTAGAGTTCTTTCATTTTACTTTCTTTTAAAAAGATTTGACTTTGTTGACATTTTTTGACTCTGTTTCAATTGATCTTTATTGAGAAAGAATAAGGATGGAGCAGACTGACAATTTTATTTGACAGATGATTTATATATTTGCTTAGATCTGGCCTGAAGTGTAACCACAAAGTGTTTGATAAGGGAAAGATAAAATATGGTTTGCAGGCCGCTGTAAGCATACGGGACATAAAATGACTGAATGGTAATTTTAAGAATGCAAGGTAGAGAATGACCGTGCTGGAATTGAATCTTTGCCCTTTAGTCCTAGGGTAATTCTAGCTTATTTTCTGGTAACTCTTCACTCGTGGTGGACAAGCATCTCTGTTTATCTGTCTGGAGAGGACTTCTGCACACCCAGGTCTCCCCTCTGAGTGTGCAGAAGTCTGGGTCTAAGATCAGCGCAGTTTTTTTCGATGTATATAGGGTTATTTAGGTTTGCTTGGTTTCTTTTCCTATAAGGAAAGCTGGTCTACTGTTTCCCCTCCAGAGGGAATATGATATAACGGATTCCTTATAAAAGAAACTCCCCTATGGTTCCAGTTCTTTGGGTTTTCCAAAGGAGGATGATCTGGCCTAAGTTAAGGGCTGGTACAATTGAAAACAAAATTCTTATATGATAACATTTTATCAGGCTTTTTAGACATGTTCAGCTTCTCATAACTGTGGAGAGAAGTTGTAAGGATTTATGTTTATTTAATTACTGATTTCTGTAAAGAGAAATTAATTCTGTTGTTGGTGATGCCAGGAATATTTAGCATGTATGGCTTAACACAATAGACTATTTTTAAAAGAACTTTTCCTAAAATTTAATTCTAGATTTAGGACTATCTGAAGGACTTAACCTACCTTTAGAAGGATATTTTTTGCATAAAAATAACAATAAATTGCCTTACTAAAATATCAGTCATGCTTGACTGATATTAATCATATGGAAAAAAATGTAAAAGTTGTACAAACTTCATGTAAGAACTATAGTTACACCTACTCATATTTTTCTTTTAAAATGGATATCCAAACATTGAAAGTATGTATATTATTCTTAAGATTCAAATATTTTTTTTGAGACTGAGTTCCTACTGTTTACAATAATGAGCAACTCATGGACGGCAGGGAAAAAAAAAAAAATCAGCTTTCCCTAAATGCTACTGTTGACCAAAGGAAAAGTGAAAAAATTTATAACAAGATGTCATTGTGTTAAGATTGCAATTTTCTTCCTCCACTCTTGGATGCAGAAAGAAGTAGTTCAGGGAAGTGTCCTTACTTTCAGTCCCCATGTTCTGTCACTATGCCCTGGTGGCCCCAACCAAACCCCATGAAACCCAGCATAGACATAAAGATGAGGAGGCCATGCAGGCAGCTGCTTTCTCACTAAGTGCTGCGGACCAAGGACCAACACAAGTCAATGGAAATGCTCCTCTCGATTTCCCGTGATATTGGATGTCAGTCAGTTGATCCAGGATATATTGCCTACTAAACCCTCTTGAAACTGGAGGCGAATCACATGTCAGGTCTAATACTGGCCTGATAACATGATGTACTTGCATGCTAGGTTATCTGCTTCATTAACTGTTGTGCTTTGTCTTCTGTACATAGAGTGAGTAATACAAAAATTTACTAATAAGGCTTAATTTCCTTCAAATGATCTTGGTATTTACATGCTTGTAGTTTACTGCCGTTATCTGCACCAGTTGTTTCTTATCTCCTTCATTCATGTTCTCTGGGAAGTGCGCTCCTTTGGGAGTGCTACAGATAATTTTTCTCCCTCCATTTTTGCAGGCTGCTGCTGTAGTTGTGTGTCAGTTACCTAAAAATGCTAGTTTAGCTGGCTGGGCAGTTAGATTCCTAGAGCTACGGGCTCAGAAACTGGTTTGCGTGTTTTGTGCGTGTCAGAGAACGTGACGCCCAAAGACACAAATGTTCAGCTCGTTCACTCGGGGCTCTGCACGGGTGAATGTCAGAGGTTACACTTCAAGGACCAGGCTGCTCCTTTGGTGGCCGGCCCCTGGTGATATGAAGTCTGCTTGGAGCAAGGTCACCGCAGCACCAGCCACCTGCCCATCGCTTGGTGCCAGGGGCCTGGAGCCAGGCGATCCTGTTCCAAAAGCCAGCCAGGCAGGAGAGCGGGCACTGGCAGTGGCTCTCATCGCCCTTCCCTGGGCAGCCTCTGCTGGCTCTGTTCCCGTGGAGCCGGGCAGAGCTCTGCAGAGCTGCCTCCTCTCTTTGCCGCAGTCCCAGCGAGAGCTTGGCCATGCCATCGCCACCAGCTTCCTGTGTGGCCAGTCTGCTCTCCCGTGTGGCTTGGCTGTGGTATATGATACTTGACGTCTACACAGGCTGAAGTTCTTAAGGACTGAAGCAAATGTTAGATAAGATCCTTCCACCCGCACTAAAAGGTGGATTGAACAGCCACTTGAAACTGATGATATTGCACAATCAACTAAAAGGTACTGATAGAGAAATTGAAGGAGAGGATGCACTCGTTTCCATGGAGGTGGATGATAGTGGACCCAAAAGTAGCACGTACCCTGTTCATTGCTTTGCAGAGGATGCTGTTGGCTAACATGAGTGTTTGCTGCCAAATCCTGAACTGCTACTCCTGCTTGTTTCACAAGGGGCAAAGGAGAGAGAAGGATTTTATACTGTGCAGCAGCTAATATATAGAGAATGAGTATGAAAAGAATCAACTCTAGCTGTAACAAGTACAGTTCAGCTCAGAAATAGCTGCAGGTCAGTTTTTCATCTCATCATTTTTACCTCACTCTGATATACGGCTGTTAAAGCATAATTGTTCGGAAATGGTAATGGGCATAGGAAGTATCACACCATGAGAACATCATCTGAGAGCAAGTTCCAAAATAAATTGCTACAGGAATCATTCTTCACAAATTTTAGATAACTTAAATGCTACTTCCCAATTTGAGAGATGGCTGCAAGAACCATGCATGACTTTATTTAAAGGATATATTTACTCAAGAAATTGTACTCATTAAGGATCTGGAAAATTGTATCTGTAAGATGCTATATGTAAGCTACCTTTTTGCTCTTTGAAGCAGAAGGCTTTTAATGGACTTAATTCTGATTTTAATATGGATGATTATATCTATACATTAGTTTCATGTCCTCCAGGTGATATATTGATTTTATTCAGGAGCTTCTCAGTTCATGTAAGTCAAAGTATTTCTACAGAAGTTACTGAAGATGCACTGGTCCCTGCTGAAATACCACCCACAGTTTTTATTTTTTACTACTTTGGTTATTTATTTGAAGTTTTTATTTCAAGAGATTTTGGAGGAGTAGTTTTGATTTTTTTCTAATGTCAAAGGGTTTGCTTCCCCCATCTGGCCATGTATCCGGTGTGTTGGTTTCTGCAGCTCTATTGCTCCAAGAGAGCACATAGACTCATGTGGTTGAAGTAATCTGCCTCCCAGCCATCTACTAAAATAGCTTCAGTCACCTAAATATAAACCTACCCCATGCTCTTTCATGTTCCATCTCAAACCCAGATTTTACTGTCTGCCCTTTTCTAAAGTCATTCCCAGTTTCAACTTGCAGTATTCTTTCCTGTGTTTATTCCTGCTGGCCCCTCTCTATCCAAGATCTCTCCTGTAGGGTCTCCTATGACCATGTGCACCTCTCCTGTCTTCCTCACTCTGAAGCATTCCCCTCTGGTTTCCCTCAAGAGCCAGGGAAAGATGAGGCACATCTGAGCACCAGACCTGCCCTCAGCACCTTACATTTTTAGCCGCAGCATCTAGATGACCTTTGAACAAATATTTTAAGAAGACATATAAAAGGGTTTAAGAGGAGAGCAAGCAAATAAATAAGTTTGTAATTAGTAACTCCAAGAGAAATATATGTTTGTTCCTTCAAGTGACCAAAGGCAAATTCTTTCAGATGTTCTGAACAAAGCAACAAACTGATTCTCAGCTCAGGGTCCTTTAATTTTGGGGCCTAAAGTACTTATTGCTGGTACCAATCCATCCCATCTTAGATTTTGTTACAAATATAACTCCCCCTTTCATCATTTTTTTTTTCTATGTGCTGTAGCAGTGAACTTTAGGTTGCCCTTATCATATTTTAGAAGCTTGACTAGACAACTGCATTGTCCTACCTTTCTCATGTAAGCACTCACAGGTAATTTGTGTGACTTCCTTGTCTAAAAACAGACCTCCAATTAGTAACAAAGTTGTGTCTTAAGTAAAAAAAAGAAAGAAGATGTATTAGAGTATGCAAAAGATACTAAATAAAGGAATAATGCAATATTATTTGTAAAGTATTTCCACCTGGACTACAGGAGTAGACCCACCTGGGTGATAACTATCCTTAGTAGTCTTCAATCCATGTCTAGGCTGCATCTTACCCCCATGGAAGAGAAAAACAGGACCACATAGTGCTCATGCTGTTTTCCCCATGTAAGTTCCCATGGGAGAGGGGAGGATGTGCTGAAAGGGGTTGAGTGCTCAGCAACTCAGTCTTCATGTCCTAGCAGTGACAGGCCTTGAGCAGTGCAGGACAGCGCCTTCTCACCTTTTTGGATGCATTTGAGAAACATGACACCAGAAGTAGATCTGAATCAAGGGGAGGATTTGTAATGAGCCAAATCAGCCCCTACAAATCTGAAAATCTAAATTGCTTCAAGGTTTTGTAGGCATCAGGGACTGATTCAAAACTTAGATTCCTTTTTATTTCACCCTATTTATGGCTCTGCTGTTTATTTGCCTACCTTTATCAGAACTGTAGGTGTTTTAATAAACTGTAGGAATCAGTATTGTTAGGTGTAACAGCTGTTAGTGAATGTAAATACTGTATGTTGTTGGAAAATGTGACACAACACTCATGGTGAAGTTACGGTGTTAAAACTTGTGTTTAAGGTGTAGTTAGGCTTGA